>CABFWO010004798.1:0-29159 GCA_902155825.1 Timema genevievae
TGATTTCTTGCTGAGCCTGGGTGGTGATATTGGGTAAGTACTGCTTTGTTGCCTTGTTGACTGTACTTATAGCAATAAATGCTACAAATATATTGAAATTTATGATTTAACCAGTAAATTGTTTCACTCTTATTTTGATATCGTTTTTTTAAGCATTCTTAATAATTTCTAATTTTTCACTTTATAACATTATAAAAAATCATACATAACTCATAACATAGAATAACTACATAATAATAATAATAAAAAATCCTGTATGAAAAAACTGTTGATGCAAAACTCTTAGGGCCAGTTTCATAGTCAGATTTAGTACGCCTCAAGTGCGGCGCTATACTAAATACAAGACGTCACCTACCTGAAATTGAATGGAATGGGCCAGTTTCGAGGTGACGTCTTGTATTTAGTATAGCGCCGCACTTGAGGCGTACTAAATCTGACTATGAAACTGGCCCTTAGTCCCCAAGTGAGTTAGTGTTATTTGGATTATGTATGTACTGTACAAACCTTTAAAAAAATAAAATAATAATTGGGACTGAAACTTGTTCGGATTAACCGGGAAAATACAGTGAGACAGTATTTTCACGAATTTTAAATCACAGTTGAATGAGTTTAACCAATTTATCTCTTATTTAACTGATGTATAACACGTGATATGTACTGTAATTATTTTTAGTTACAGGAAAACACATTGTGTTGACTACAACATGTAAATATTAAGCATTTATTACAATTTTCTTTTAACTTTGAGCTTGCTAACCAATATCTCATTCGACTTATTTTTCCCCCGTTTTACGAAAAGTGTATTCGGATTATCCGGAATTTTTGACTACCGGAGTTCAATCTAACGGGGTTTTACTGTAGTTGGATTAAGAAAATAAAAAAATTCCTAACTACAAACAAACACAATTATAACGTTCTAACTGTATAGAATAATATATCAAGCTGAGCTAGGTCCGGTTTTAACTCGACTGTTTGGCATTTCTTGTGTCTGTCTGTCTTGTTATTTCCCGCTTACTGCCGAATACTTTGACCCATTTTAAAGAAATTTGGCATGGGCATTATTTGAACCAAGGCCGAATGGCACATATATAAATTTCGACATTTCTTGTGAGGCTGACGTGTTGAACAATGTTAACAATGGTTCTATTGAATATACTATTCATTTGTTTTCTGTTTTACTTGATCACCAATTAAATCAACTTCATTTCCAAGGAGAAACTATAGGAGGGGATTCAATTTTAAATCCAAAGAGAAATCTTAAGTTGGAGTAGAAGGGGACGTAAGAACAGGTCCGTGTTTTATTCGGTTTTCATGGGAAACTTTTTTCTACAAAATAAATAAAATATTGCCTCAGTATAAACATATATAGTCTGTTCATGATAGATTTTTACCTGGATGATATTTCTGAAATCATATGTTTAGGTTCTGGGTTGCCAACACTTGTAAAGGATCACTGTTTTGTTATAATGTTAAGTTTTTTTAATTACATGTTATATTTTACATTTAAAATAAAGTAAACTTAATTTTTCTCACACTATTTCATTAATTTTAATAATATTATTTTTACCCAGTTTGAAACAATATTTTAAACATAATTAAAAGGACTTATTCTCCGTTTTAGAAATGTTATCTATGATGAGTAATATAGTGCATACATTAATACCTTTTAATACAGGTATCGTATTTACTTGGAAAAGAGAAAATACTTGTCATTTTATATATATATATATATATAATAAATTATTTTATGATTCTTTTATCGTATTTTTAAATATTTAACTGAATACAATATTTGTATCTACTGCGTAGGTGCATCATTGTAAATAACTTGTTCCTGTCATGTTCAATCACATGGTTTAAATTCATCGGTCGCCATTTTGAAGCTATGTTAGTTAGATCTTTTGTGAAAGTGATGAGAATAGTACTTATTTTAAGTGGAATAAAACGATAAATAAGCTTTGTTCCCGACCTCAAATATTATATAAATAATATTGTCCTAAATTACTGTGGTTTACTATCACATTAATACATTACCATACGTTTTCATTACAGTTATCCAAAGTGAGGGATGTCAGCTGTTGGCGTATGGATACATTAGGGACTATATCTAGTAACTTTTTGAGCTGTCATCCAAGTAAACTAAGGTCGTGGATGTATTATAGTTTAATTTCTTCACATGTTGATATTAACAGTTGTTGAATATCTGTTATGAGCATAGCAGCATTAGATGATAAACCTTTTAAATGAAGAGAAAAAGTTGTCATGAAATTCTAGGACACCCTTGACAGATATTCAACAACTGTTGATATCACCATGTGAAGATAACTAAACTCTATGTTTCTACTTGAGCAATATTTGATTTATTTTGACAAATTAAATATTTTTTTCTAAAAATAATGCAGAAATACCGCCCTTTTATCGTAAAACCTACACTTTCCACCTTAAAATTAGCAAATACGAAATTCCTTTTATTTAAACACATAGTGGGAGGTAAGGTCTACTGGTCACAGAACTAATAGTAAAAATTAAAAAAAACTTAAAAAACAAGTGAAGCATTAAAAATGAATTAATGCAATTATAAATTAGCCAGTAATTAACAGGAAAACGACCACGTGGACTGACTCAGAGAGTGGAAAAGGGGGGAGGGGGCTCTCACGTCTCGGGTGAGGTGATCCTGTTAATTGATATTTCGGATAATCAGATAATAGGTGCTATACTTTATTATATTATTGAATCAGTTCAGAAATCCTTAGATTTAACATGTTTATTAGAATAATAACTGACCTTTTAATGCAAATACCATCTGCACCGAAGGTCACATGGCTTAGGCTGTGAGTCTCGTAATATTTTAGATTGATGGTGACTGTAAGGTCAAGGTTTGAATCTTGGCTGGGTTCACTGGGAATGGTTTTCTACTTGAGATTTATAAATTGTAGCTTTTCCAGCCTTTCTCCAAGCTCCATTTAATTTTAATATGAATAAATTTGATATGGCCTTTGTTTACCCTGAAAGATAGAAAGCTTACCTTGCTTGGTTTCACTATGGTGTATCTTATATTATGTAGTCATAGTGTAATCTGTCAAGGTAAGATTGCTGCTACCTTTCAGTGTAAACGGAATGCACATTAATATAATATACTATTTTTAAAATGACATTGACACATATATTCTAAGTATTTAAATTAATCAAATATTTTCTTATAAAATTCAGAGATTGATATTTAAAAATTATAACTATTGTTTTTTAAATTGAATATTTTTAGGAAATACTATTCCAAACATTTTGCGTAATCAATTTTGAGTATTTTATTTTAAATAACCAATTATTTGAGGAAATATTGAACAAATATATTTTTCACTGACATTAATAAAAGTAACATGTATAATCCCACTATTACACCGCTACCATACCTTAACCATTATTAACATGTTCTTGTGCAGGGGTGACAGACTGGCTTGGTCATAAGGGCAACGTCAAAAATTGAAAATACTGAATATGGCTTCATTAAAAAAGCAAACTTGTCAGTTGCTTAGTTAAAAAGCACGCCAACATAATACATTTTTAAAAACAAAAACAAAAATCTGGATTGAATTACATAGAAAGTTTATTGCAACCACGAAATATTTGTAGACATTCTTTATTAAAGTACACAGCTGTGAAATGTTACATTCCCTAATGCTGTATTTCTACAGTAATAAAGTAACAATCGAGCTGCATTTTACGCCGTTTTATCCGGTCATTGAGAATAATGGATCGGACCGCATGTGTCTCGCAGGCCACTAGTTTGAGATGTCTGGTCTAGCACGTCACTTTTAGTTTTAGTACCACGTCTTAATACCCGTTCCGGTAATACCCTTATGTACTAATTACGATAATGGTTCTAGGGATCAGGAAGGTTAGATTTATAGGAAGTGAACCCGCATTTGCGTGGAGAACGAGTGTAAAACTATATTGAGAAAACCACACTCAGTACTCCCGACCGAGATTCGAACCTCAATCTCTCTTTCTTCAGCAGTCTATTCTACTGCGAGAGTAGCACCTTAGTCCATGCGGCCACCGAAGCGGGTTCTAGTGCGTCACTCTCGCGGAAGTATGACTCACCGGTGACTGGGAGATCAGAGCTCGAATCTCGGACGGGTCTAAAAGTAAAGCTCATTTAGTCTGGTTTTCTGGAGGCGGGAAGATCGGGATTCATATCCCGGTCGGCTGTACTGAGGGTAGTTTTTATTCTAAATGGTTTTCCCGTTCTCCCTCCACGCTAATTTGTGTACGCTCCCTCTAAAACTTCAAACTTTCTCATCCCTACATCATTAACGTAATTAATGTAATTATTGTACATATCACCCGCTTCTGTGGACGCGTGGTCAAACGCGCTACCCTCGCAGTAGGCTAGATTGCCAATGATGGGGAGATCAAGGTTCGAATCTCGATCAGGTGTACTGAGTGTGATTTTTCCAAACTGGTTTTCCACTTTCCCTCCACACAAATGAGAATACACTTCCTCTAAATATAACCTTTCTGATCTCTAAAACCATTAGCGTAATTAGTACATAACCTATAATCCAAATGGGTATTAAGACGAGGTGTTTTACTAATAATAAAATATATATGTATAGTTAATGTATATATCGAAGGGGTAGTAAGAAGCGGGTGAAAAAAAGCTCAATCAGAAATCCCCGACTTTAATAACCCAATTGTAACACAACCTGGGGGGAAAAAATTTAGCAATACAAATAAAATCGTCAATTTATGTCCCGTAAGTTTTATTTTGTTTTATATCAAAAGTTAATTACATCCAGGGAGAGGGTGGTTTGTACTTGATGTAATGATGAGGGGGTGTAAGGGAGTAGTTTGGACACTGCGTGCAGGAACAAGGAAGACTGCAGCCTCATGACGTCATCATCATTAACACATTTACCGCACAGGAACAGCGGCCTAAATCCATACATTCCCTTGTTTTCTGATGGCAGATAGCTAACCTGAACACTATTTATTATGTAAATGATGCCGTTACACACAAACACTACTCCCCTAATTTACTTGCTGTTAATATCCAGAGCAAAGCATTCAAGTTATGATCGTTTTTTTGTTACCATATATTACTAGGGTTGTACGCATGTGAACTAAACACACTAATGTGTTAAGGATAAAACAGGTTGAATTTAGAGGAATTATACTCATATTTGCGTGGAGGGAGAGTGGAAAACCATTTAGTAAAACTACTCTCAGTACACCTGATAGGATTTGAACACCAATCTACCTGCCACCGGCAGTCCAGTCTAACGTGAGCGTGAAGCTTTAGACCATGTGGCCATCGAAGCAGGCTCACAATAACTATAATAGTTTGGTTATTTAATCTATTACATATATATATATAGTTTACATTATTTACTATAGTTTATTGGACAATATGTCTTTTTTATAAACATATTTTATTGCCGAAATATTGTTCACGATATTATTCATCCTATATCTTACTATTCATTAGAGTTTTATGCATATATATATATTAATTTCTCTAATGAAATTAAAGGGGTAAACCATTTAGTAAAAAAACAGCCCTCGGTACACCCAGCCTGGATTCGAATCCCTCATCCCCGTCACCGGAAAATCAGATTAGATGAGCTTGACATTTAGACCACGAATCTTCGAATGTGGGTGATAAAAATGTTAGAATAAATATTATAACAAGATAGGTTTATAAGTTGTTATAAGAGTACTCGCCTGGAGAGAGATGGGTAACCCACATTGTGGAAAATACCATACCTAGTGCACCCGTTCGAGTGCCTTTATCTTATTGGATGAGTCCAAGTTTGGCGTATTTGGCTTTTCCAAGCTGTGGCCAGCTATTATCCGAGCTGTATCGGTTATTATCCGAGCTGTGCCAGCTATTATCCATACCGTATCAGTTATTATCCGTGTTACCTGTTTTATGGCTGCTTTATAAGTTAATCTTCATGCTGCACTAGCTATTACCAAGACCTTACAAGTTATTATCCGTATTTTACCAATTGTCACCCATATTGTACCAATTATTACCTATACCTTACAAGCTACCATCAGAGCTGTATCATTTATTATCTTAACTGTACCAGTTATTATCTGAGATGAACCAGTTATTATCTGAGCTGTAAAAACTATTATCCAAGTCCTATCATTCAATACACGTATTGTACCAGCTATTAGACTTATTACCTATGCCTTATATATACCATGCGTGTTGTACCAGTTATTAACCATAATATGCCGGTTACTACCCGTGTTTAATAATCTTTCCCCTTACACCTTTGCTTATAAACTTTTTAACCATTAATTTATTCATACCAGAGACAAGTTAGTAAACAAATAACAACAAAATATTGAATTTAGAACGTTACTTATTGGAAAGCAGGATGATCAAATAGTAAATATATATTATGCAGCACCACCCGGATTCGATCCAGTGTCCTCCAGACGTGTGGTTGACCACTCTAACCACTTTCCCAAGGGGGCAGGTCCCTTGAAGTTAAACTATGGAGAGTGGCAAGTGTTTAAAAAAATGTATTTTTAGCCCTTTCATGTTTGTGGGCGTTAAAGCTTCGTCTGGGAACATCTGGCACAAATCTTTGTTGAAGGTATTCAGGAAGTGTTCTGGTGGGTTTGGATGGACTAATATTAGGAGGTCACAAGCGGTGATGACCCTAGATCTATGAAGGACCTCAAATATTACTAAACAATATAAAGTAAAACTGAGGTGTTATTGTATTTTCCTAAAAATAATCACAAAATGTCAAAAAATACTGTCTACGATTTGAAAAATGCTTTTACCCGCTTCGGTGGTAGCATGGTCTAACGCGTCACTCTAATGCTAGACTGGATTTCCAGTGGTCGTATTTTCTGAGGGTGATTTTTCCCTAAACGGTTTCCCACTCTCACTCCAGGCAAGTGCGGCTATATTTCCTATTAGTTCTTCCTTAATCGTTCCTACTCAACTAGCGTGATTAATATAATATGCGTCTAGCCCGAACGGTCAATGAGACGCGTCGGAAATAATAATGATTAAAACCCGCTTCGGTGGCCACATAGTCTAAGGTGCTACTCTCACAGTAGACTAGACTGACTATGACGAGGAGATCGGAGTTCAATCCAGGTCAACTGTGCTGAAGGTGGTTTTTGATTAATGGTTTTCCGCTATCCCTCCACGAAAATTTGGGTGCACTTCCTTTAAATTAAGCCTTCCTAATCCCTAACCCTTTACCGGTATAATTAGTACATAGGCGTATAACCCGAGCGGGTAGTAAAAACGTGGCGACAAAAAAAAAGTTTGGAACTCCAAGATTAAAAACAAATATTATCCATTTGGTTGTTCAATAACAGGTTTTTCATTTGTTTTCAAACTATATTTATTAAAAATAATGTTGGTAAGATTATTTCAAAGCAAGTGATGAATGGTGGCACGTGGTAGGATGGGACTGTCCTATTAAACTGTTCCTTCCCCCTTAATATCCACTCTGACAACCACACGCACAATAATGTAGTGAGCGTATGTTTGTTCAGGGGGTTTAAATGGACCATCACCTGAAAACCAGATAATACGAGACAGACTCCTTAGTCCCCATGCCCACCGAGTGGCTTGCGGACCAGTGCCCAGTAATATTGTTTACATGATATGGTTAGTCTTTGTTTATAGACACATGGAAGAATAACCAGTTATATTGTTTATAAAATAGTTGTTAGTTGTTTATATGCGCGCGGGAGCACAACTAGTAATATAGCTTATGAGGTAGTTAAACTTATTATTTATTTATAGGCGCACGGTAGGGTAACAAATTATATTGTTTTTTAAAAAAATATCGAGTGACCTGGTGGTCTAGGGGTAAGGTATCAGACTTCCGTGCTGAGGGTCCGGGGTTCAATCCTCGGTCCTGGCACAGATTTATCAGATTGTCAAACCCTTCCTTCACCTCTGACAAGATGTGTATTAATCACAACTTGTGAATGTGAGGAATGCCAGGCCTCCATCGTGGTTCGGATTCCACGTTAAACTGTAGGTCCTCCATTTCATCTCACAATCACCCTACCATTGCACATTAGCGTAAGTGTGTATAATCCGAACGGGTAGTAAGACGCGGTGCTAATAATAATAATAATAATAATTATTATTATTTTAAAATATATATTTTTACATAATATGCTTTTTGGTACGAAACTACGAGTTTGTATAGTTATAACCTCAAGCAAATCCAACATGGAGATTTGACAGAATAATAATTGTGTTTTATATACCAGTGGCACAAATTTGTTTCATTTGATTGGTTAGTAATATAATAGTCAGTTTGTCAGTTTACGAAATAGTATACCTTCACTTTAATCACGACACATTGACGGGCCAGTTAAGATCAGATAATATATTTTTTAAACTAATGTTAATAGGGTTTAAAACCATGTGCGTTGAAGTTTATTCAGAAATGAGCATTGGTTTAGCCGCAGGGTGGGGGTGGGGTTGGGTGAGGAGGGGGTAATATGTGAAGGGGGGGGTAACCAACAAACTCCTCCTCCCACAAGAAAAGTTCTGACTTACAAAATAAAAACCAGTGTCAGATTTTAACCTTGAAAATGGAACAGTGAGTAAACCAACCCTAACTGTCGGCTGTCTCTCTGAGCCCAACTCTGGATAGTATAGACACGTGACCATTCCACCCCTTAAAATAATGTCGTATTAACCATCCCCTAGCTGCTGACTATGTTTGAACACAGCACAGGACACTAAAGACACGCCCCACGTTGTCAAAATACGGCCAACTGTGTGTTCTTTGCTACAAGAAATTAAGAATAGAACCCAGGACCATTAACTCAGGAGACAGAAACGCTACCGACTTAGCTAAAGTGTCGGATTGATGCTCTATCTATATGTACAAACAACTTCGTCCATCAAGGTTTTCATGCTAGTTCCATCAGTTATAGTTCATTCGCCACTGGAGTGGTGATAGCTAGCCAAGATTACCAGATCTGCTCTATTGTATCCATCCGCCAGATCGTGTGATCTGCAAAACCACGTGTTGACGTTCTGTCACTCATGGCAGTCAAAACTTTCACAACCAACAAATAATTTAGTTTTGATTATGACTTTCTTTTAACTGTTTTACATCTTCTGCTAGCTATCGGTTACCATGGCGAATGGTAATGCGCTTTTGTTTTCATTTATGTTTATGTAATAATAATAACCCAAGGGTGTGGCACTCACCGGATCCATGACCCCCAGAAGGGGCGCCGGGCTCACATCCTCTCCACCCCCGGACACGATCTTCTCCAGGTTCTTGAGCGCCTGGTCACAGGGGGGCCACTCCCCTTTCTGGGACAGTTGCAGCACCTTCCAGGCCGCCTCCCGGGTGCTGGCACCCGCCGAGCCTGGCTTGGCGCCCGCCCCAGAGCCGCCCCCAGACCCCACGCTTCCCGTGTCGCCCCCAGCTTCGTCCTTGCTGGCCGGTTTGTCATCGCTCGCCTTGGTGCCGCCCCCGGCGCCAGGGGCTGCCACCGTGGACCCGGCACCATTTTTCTTGCCCCCTGGCAGCATATCGTCGTTAGATGGGTGCCGCCTCTTTCAGCGTCGTGGGGTGGTTCCTCTTTGTCCCCATTCTACCGTCACTTGTCGGTGAGAATATGAAATAAATCTAGTTGAGTCTTTTGAGGACTCGCCGCCCCCAATGAGATATTCCTTTGTACTACTCGCCACCCCCAGTTAGATATTCCGTTTCCCCAACATAAGACGATCAGTGTTTCATATCTATCAGATCTGGGTGAGATTGCGAAACAAACTAAGATACAAAGTTGTATCTGCTTTGTTAACAAAACGATGAAACAGAGTTAATAGATCTCTGCGCTGATAATGTTCCTTGTATCTTTAAATAGCACTTTAGCTAAAAGTCAAATTTTATGTGCAGATTTTTTTTTATTATTTAATTTGTTTATTTGCATTCAGTTCATAAATTAAAAGATCATATAGTTTTTCATACAAATATTCACTTATTAAGTCCTTGAATTAGCAGTTAGTCGTTATTTATCTGACTTCGTATTCCTTGAACTTAATTATGATCTTGTTATTAATTTGTTTCGAACTTTCGTTTTGTTCATAAACTTATTTTTTATAATGTTTTTAACTATTTTGAAAAGGTATCGCCATAAATGTCTTGTGACTGGGTACATTTTGAATCTGAATGCTTTTTTTATCTCTTTTTTTTACGGCTGCACTCCAAGCATGAAAATCATCCCTAAAGCTTTAGGAACTTTATAATAACTAATATATAACTAACCCATTACTGTGGGTATAGTTTGTTTATTATATCAAATTGTTCTAACTTTATATTTTGGCTATTGTAGGGTGTGTATAAATTGTAATTTGCTGGATAATTGATCACAAAATTTAGATAAATGTTTCAAAAACTCTCAGCCACTTTGTTTTATAGTTTATTTTCAAAAAATTTACATCACATTTGAATTTTTGGCTAGAAAACTATATATTTAAAAAAAATTGTATATCAATGAATATGTTATTTTTAATATATTTTACTTTATTTTGCCGAAAAAGATTGAATTTTAATAACCGCACTTTTGAATCAGGTTATTTACAAAATAGATAGCAATTATTTTGTATCGAAATGACGTAATAATATGATACAATAAATATTAATTTAATTTATATTGTGATGGTCACTAAAATCTTATTGAAACTAAACGCCACTTTTCACTTTATTTTTTGTGAACAGATTAACATTTATTTTAGAATTTATTTCGTGATTTGATAGATGTGAAAATTACGTGAATAGGCTTTCGCCATTAGATCTGCCGTGTAAAAATGTCTCATTAATTCCAATAGATTCAATAAATATAAATTAATTTCCTTCACACCTTCAACTAATTATTTGTATATATTTGTATGTGCCCCTAAAAAAATTGCATAAGAATTATGGTTAGAAAACAAATTTATAATACATAGGTTCAGTGTTGAGTTCAGGACTACATTTGTTTGCCGTTTTTTCATTTAATTGTATTGAGGCCTAAGAAATTAAGAAACGAAACCACTGTTTTATTTGTTGCACGAAGTTAACACTTTGTTCTTATGAAATAATTACACAAAGTAACACGTAAGTCCATTCTTCAATCGCATCCCTTGTCAGTTAAATTTATAATTATTTGCGTTCATTGTTTCAGTTTTATATTTAAAAACACTCACTCGATTTTTTTTCTCACCTCACATCACTGTCAAAATGATCTAAAATTTACGGCCGACACACTTTTATTCGGTTTTTCAGTGTAAATAGGCAATCGTGAATACACGTTCCAGTTTTTTAATACATGAGGTTGTATATAAAGTTTTTTGTGAAGTTTTGTTTGCACTAATGACTGATAATATTGTATCTGCGAGGTGTTGGTAGGATTGGGGATAATCCGTGACTGGCACACGATCCACAACTTCCAAAATGGTTCACTAAGATTTTCTCAATTTCTGATCATAAAGTTAGATAGAGACAGAAAGAGAATGAGCTACCATAAGGGGAGGGAGAGCGGGTTGGAGGATAGGGGCAGAATGTGGGGAGGGGAAGTGGGGTTGGCTGGCCCAGGGGTCAGTGGGGCAAGGGGAAACCATAAAAAATAAAAAACCTCTGAATTTGCATGTTTCGTCACAACTCCAACTGACCAATAAGAATGGTAAAGGGGAGGGGTTTTCAGAGGCAAAGCATGTGTACCAGATGTATACGTATAAAGCATCAAAAGTTATGGAAGTCAAAGAGTCTAGAAGGAGGAAGATATCTTACTAATGGTTTTTATTGGGGGGAAGGGGGAAGAAGCAAACATAGTTGAAAAGAAGAGGAAAACTAAATTAACATTTTCAGGCGTAGTAAGAACAAGAGAAATGGAATATGTTGACATGGATATTACTGTTCTCCACTCATTCCACGTCTTCTTAGACTCTATATTCCATGTCTAGTTAAGCTGGTTTTTCTTGTCATTTTTAGCACCACATTTTACTACTTGCTCAAGTTATAGGCATAGTTTTTCTTAGCACTGCGTCTTACTGCCCATTCGAGTTATACGCTTATGTACTAATGAATCTAATGGTTTTAGGGATTGGTAAGATTATATTTAGAGGAAGTGTACCCACATTTGCGTGGAGAGAGAGTGAAAAACCATTATGGAGAATCACCCTTAGTACATCCAACCAAGACTCGAACCTCAATCTCCCCATCATTGGCAGTCTAGTCCAGCACGAGAGTAGCGCGTTAGACCGTACGGCCACCGAAGAGGCCATATATACCCATAGTTAAGCTGTTGTTAAAGCCCCTATAGGCACCCTGTGATTGTAAATATCGTCTAAATACCTTGTTGGTGACATCTGGTGACATTTGGTGACATTTGGTGACAAATATAAGCATATTTGCTCACAAACTAAAATGATAAATTTTATGTTGTCACAGATGTGACGTTTCCACTTCAGTTCACCACGTCCTGCTACTCGTTAGACCTATCGTTACATTAATTGCGCCAATGAGGTAGGAATGATGAAACTAGAATTTATAGTAAGCGTAACAGCACTTGTGTGAGAGGAGAATAGTAAAGCATTTAGAGAAAACAAGCCTCAGTAGACCCGACCTGGAATCTGGGGTACGTAATCACATATTAGTGGGTACGTTAAATTAAAAAAAACTCATGTATTTATATATAGGCCTATGTATGATCGGTCACAGGAAAAGGGACCTTACCTTAACCTAGGTCAATATTGAGTTATTGGTATCCCTGGAAACTACAAAAAAAAATCTGAATAAACTAGTACAAAAATATTAAAATACTCCAAAAATTGTAAAAGTTATTGTCATTTGAAAACTAAAAGTTTAAAAAACCGTGTTTTGAAAAAATAAGGGTTAAAGTTTTGCATTTTACAAAAGCAAGTACCAAAACTAAACTTCCCTAGAGGTGGTCCATCCAAATGGAAACTGAATGGTGAATTTATATCTGTCTTTAGCTTTTTTTTCTGACATAAATTTTTTTGCCGAGAAGGAATAACTAAAGGAATGCTAAGATAAAAAAATCATGAGTTAATTTTGCCCCTGAATTATCTAAATCTGAACCTTCAGAATTTTCACAAAATTATTATTCACAAACTAACCTTAACTCCTCTGGAATACGCCACTCCAATGGCAATTGTTAATTATATTTGCTATGTTTTCCTTCATTTTAGGAAATTATGCTAGATGTTCGTCTGACAAACAGACCAGTGAGATCAAACTCTACAATCCAAAGAATTAAAGACTTCTAAACTGTCAGCTGATGCCAAACAACATCTCATAGATTTTTAGTAAAACTAGAAGAAACAGGTCTACCCAAACCGCAACTGCATAATTGGCTGATTTGCAAACAAAAATTAAAAGTGACCTTAACTTCACCCATTTGATTTACATTGGTGAAGATAAGGTCCCTTTTGTTGCCACTGCAAGGGTCTAGGAAAATAACTTTTTTTACTATTTATAATTTGAAATATGTAATAGAACCAACTTTATGATGTTCAGAATGAGTACATGGATGGTTTTAAATGTAAATATGAAAATGTGATTTTTTTTACCCAATTCACCAAAATTGCTGCTCCTGAAAATTTTTATCTGTGAAGATAAGGTCCTTTTTCCTGTGACCGGTCTCTCTCTCTCTCTCTTTTCTCTCTCTCTCTTTCTCACACACACACACTCACATAGTATTTGTTTTATTATCGAAATCAATTATGCCACCCAAACGAAAAGCCAACGTTCAGGCAGGACAACGTATGTCGGGTCCGCTAGTTTTATATATATATATATATATATATATACAGACATACGTAGGGTTAGACAGAATTGCAAGACATATTTCTTGGGGTTCAGGGACACATGAAACGTGAAGATTTATCATAATCTCAAGGTCAATTTAAAAAAAAAATTACAATACTTTATCTAAATGAGAAGGTAAATTTTTTTTATAAAGCTGTTAAGAAGTTATTGTGGAGTAAAAAAGTTAATAAGTGAGACTTAGTTTTCATCGGTACTTTCTTTTTCAACTTTGCACGATAGATTTACGTTCTCTTCACTAACGCCGCGAGATAGATTCGAAAACTAACCCTTCTATCATTACTGTAAAGCGGATTGCATACACATAAGTATGTAGGCGCTTCGTGTAGTTTG
Source organism: Timema genevievae (assembly GCA_902155825.1). NCBI lineage: Eukaryota > Metazoa > Arthropoda > Insecta > Phasmatodea > Timematidae > Timema > Timema genevievae. Next base: position 14,184 of record CABFWO010004798.1, read on the forward strand.
ATTAAACGTTTTCTACTGAAGACTAGGATTGAATAAATTATTTTAAAAAGCTAATTTACATTATCATTGAGAGGTGATGTAAAACACAGTATTAACATCATCAGGTATATCAGGTATAAAGCAGACCCTACGTTAGTGACACATTCAAACACCAAGCTTTGTAGTCAATATGTCAATGTGTGGAATTATTGCTTTATTTGAACTCACTTGGTAATGTTTCTTGTGTTATATTGTTCTTGGAATGGATTCAATCCTAAGTGTTAACTTTAAAACTTGGGTTATTTTAACAATCCATTTTAATCGTTGTTAATTAACTTAAGCTATAGCCTATAAAGTTAAGTGCTCTAACATCAAGTCCTCTAATATTATAGTATCTATATTTTATTTGTGGGACTTTCATGCACTTTATAAGCAAATAATCAAACTAATAAAATAAGTTACTGTGGCTTTGGATGTAATGAATGGCAATTATGGAGAATACACTTTTCATCTTTCTACGCCTCTCTGCACCCTCTTTACATTAATAAAATAAAAGTACGCATTACTACTAGACACTAGTTGTAGTATACAGCCAACACGACAAACTTATATATTACAAGCCCCAATATTTAACGTTTAATGATGACACATTCAGACTATGTCAGGTTTTAAAATGGACATTCTTAGCTGTGTAAGGTCTAACATAACTGCTTTATCCGTGGACCTACATAAAAACTATAAATTTCACTACATATTACCACCTACAATCCTAGAGACACCATTTTATTAAAATCATATTTTTTATGTATTTAATAAAGTGGGCTTAATACATCGTTCAGATTGTACTTTATCCGTATAACATTAGATTATTTAGCTGTAAAATTAGAATATTTTATATAGTATATATTTATGTTGGCTATGTTGTGTAATTAAATTGCACTGTCTATCACTTCGTACTTAATCCCTCCTTACTAACTTTCTCCACACTTCCCTGTCCTTGCATACCTCCTTCATTTCAACAACACCCATACACCGAGTCATACACGTGCTTTTATTTTTAAAACTCTTAAATGTTTCTCTTTTTCACACATTTGTCTACAACATATAGCCACGTCTTACTTGACCTACGCCTTCCTTTTGATTCACACACTCTACCTTCATATATTTGCTCCTTCACTCGATCCACACTCATCCTCTCAACATGCCCAAACCAACGTAAGACTCTTCTTTCACATTGACCTATCGGATTCCCTTTCAAACCTCACTCCCCCAACACCCATTCATCACTGACTCTGTCCATACAAACTTTCCCACTTACATTTCTTAGATCTCATTCCAATCGCATTCATCTTGCTCTTGTGTGTTTCCCCGATAAACCCACGCTTCACATCCGTACAACAATGTTGGCGTCAACACATTTATATACTGTTAACTCTTTCGCTACTATTTCATTCTTAGCAATATTTTATTTTTAGCACCGTGTCTTACTACACGTTCGAGCTGTACGCTAAGGTACTAATTACGCTAATTATTTTAGGGACGAGGAAGGTTTTATTTGTTTGATTTATTTATAAGAAGTGAACCCGAATTTACGTGGAGGGAGAGTGGAAAACAGATTTTAGAAAAAACCTCAAGACACCCAACCGAGATTCAAACCTTGATCTCCCCGTCATCGGTAGTCTGTTTTACTGCGAGGGTAGCGCGTTGGACCCACGCGGCCACCGAAACGGGTTTTCTTTGATATAGTCCACATACATCCAACTACTCTCCGAAATACATTCACCCGTCTGTCGATTTCACCAACTATCCTTCCAGTCTAACAGAACATTAACTATTATAATTGTGTGATCTTTCAACCACACTGCCTTCAGTTTATTCGTCTGTAACATGTGATGTGTCATATTTTCATAAATTCAAAACGTGGAAGTTTCGGCGCCGGGAGTGCGAAAGACTTATTTCACGTGCAAAGTTCCTTCAAAACATTGCTCTCAATTTGTTTCATTATCTTGCTTGGCGGGGGGAGTTCATAAAAGCCCAATTTCAACACGCCAAGGCCAAACAACTGCAACACATTGTTGCCAGCCCTTAGTTACTCTTGAACGTGTAATTTATAAAACAAGGTGTGGAATATCTTGGAGGTATAAGTTCTTTGCTTTGACGTGACTACAGCACGGCAGAAACACGCAACTTCCGTTTGAGCACGGATTTAATGTTCTTGGTCTATACGCTATACCAAAGTTCCCTTTAACTTAATAGACATAATTAAGCTTCATTTATGTATCTTTATTAATACTTTGGAATGTTTTTAATATATAAACAAAGAAGATTGGTTCATTATAAACTAAAATAGACCAAGTTAGCAAATATAATTATTGATAGCTTTATTAATTTGAAAAGCTATTTGAAATAGTAGTGATAAACGAATAAGCAAAACTAAGTTTTGAGACATCCATAAAAATATTTAGAAAAGGCATTTCTAACTTAGGGCCAGTTTCATAGTCAGATTTAGTACGCCTCAAGTGCGGCGCTATACTAAATATAAGACGTCACCTTCCTGAAATTGAATGGAATGGGCCAGTTTCATATGCGAAACTGGCCCATTCCATTTTGGTCAGGGTAGGTGTCGTCCTGTATTTAGTATCGACTCGCACTTTAGGCGCACTAAATCTGACTATGAAACTGGCCCTTAGGTTGGAGATTTGTCATATTATACAGAAAGTTTTCCTAGTTCTAGCCTAAACTTAAAAATGGTATACATACGGTATATCCTATATTAAAAATGCAAGAAACTCGTAGGACAACACCTCACATTATCATAGGATTAATCTATCAACGTTCATATATGAGTGTTCAAGAGGGGGTTGAGTTGTTTTTAACATGTTGTACGAAAACATTTGTACTCTTTAGAAGAGTACCAAACTTTTGTTTTAGAATACATATAGCTGAGGACCTTCTCTAACATTTTAATTGTTGTATTAATTTATGCATTTATTTAATTTTATTTGACTATTATAAATAACTCATTTAAACTTAAATAAATACTGCAATGTTTTCTATACACCGTTTAAAATATTTCAAAAAAACTCCTCAATAATGCTTACTTTAGAACAAAAGTTTGCTTATCAAGAGAATCAATATTATGGTTTCCCAACCAAAAATAATGGTTTTTAAAATAATGCAAAACTAGCTCCACTTTTGAACTACAGTTGATGTAAAATACTGCTCAGGCGTTAACTATCGGGTACCCACACTATAAACAATTCAGAAACCCCATGGAAAAGATCGACTAACTTAAACGTGAACTAAAATATGCTATCCACCAACTCTTTAGTTCTCCTCACCCTTTTCCTACAATGCTATAACACCAGGCCATATCTCTTCATGCCTTTTTTAAAAAAATGTTTTTAATCTGTGTAAGTTATTGTTTGTATCCTCATGTGTTAAGCTCCCCCGATTTTTACATAAAATTGTCATAAACTTGGTTATTTAATAGTGAAGTAGTATTGATTCTTTGACTTTTTATGTATATATAATAAGTAATTCTAAATCAATTATATCACAACTTATATTCATTAAAATAATACATGATAACTTGAACATGATCAATATTCTATAATATTGTACTAAGTGAAGGTTTCATGGCTTAGATTATAAATTTCTGGTAGAAACAGTACAGTTAATTATACTTTTCTTCGTTTATAACCCTAATACAGATTTTGTAGGAAGTTTCCCACTAAATGTTATAGGAACCAAAATGGACGTGTATTTATTTAATTCTTTTTAGTACCAATTTCCATCATCACCCCACACAGTCTGGCGCGGGGCAATGATTTTTCTTTTTGTGAAAGAAAAGTGATATATAAGGTTGGCTAAGCTGTCGAGATTAAAAACCTGTAAAAAACGTAAACACACTGTCCTTAAATTTTTTTTGTGATTTTAAAAAATATGTTCTAATAATTTTGTTTGTTTAGACCTGCATTTGTGTTATATTTTAGAATATTTACTTGCGCAGGGGATATAATGGTTGGTTACAGAAACACTCCAGTTAAATATAGTGCATAGGCTGTTATCAAGGTATGTTCAAGGAAAATTTAAAACTGGAGAGCATGAGGGACAGTTTTCATGGGCTTTAGAGGTGCTTATCAGCCCCTAAGAAATTATTTATAAAAAAATGGAGGAGAATTCCTACAGGAGCTAGGAACCTGAATAAACTCTCAATTTTGATAAGATGTGAGATAAGAGTAAAAGCCTCAAATTGAAGCCTGATTATATTAGCACACCACATGCAAACTAACTCAAATTATAACTCCTAACTATAAATATGTTGGTGATGTCAGGAATCAAACCTGGAACCCTTAGATTATCAGGAAGACACACTAGGCCTATAGACTTAATCGTATACTACTTTTGATGGTTTTTTTGTAGGTATTTAAGGGTGACTACAGCTGCTGTAACATGTTGGTGCTATTTCCTAGTGTGCGTGGACTTTGTGGTTGTTATGAGCCGTTTAAATCGAGCACATCAAAAATTAACATTTTTTCTGTGAGTAGTTTTGTGTTAGTAGGTTTAATCAAATTTTAACTTACGGTATTGTATTAATATATATACCATGTCCTTATACTATGTAAGATAAATAACTGACGATTAAAAGTACCAGACTTTTTCAAAGATTCATTTGATTCACTTTCTTATTGGAATAGGCCTATCCTATCCCATACATTTGGGCCCCATTCATGTCAGGCTTACTGCTTTCTTAATAAGACCCTTCCATTAATTAGAGGTTATGCGACCCCTTGTCCAAACTTGCTCTGACTTGTCCTCATTCTTACAATATTATTATAATTGCTCTTTGCTTCTTGTACTATTTTATCTGTGTGTTTTCTAGGCCGCACTTTTATCCAGCCTTAACGTCAACGTAAAGCGGAGACCTGTAAAAAGGCAAGACAGAAGGCACTGTTCACAAGCTTTGACCCCGAAATTGGAGCTTAAAAACAAGGGGGTGAGACATAACCAGCACAAACAAAACTAAAACTTTACAAATCCACAGTAAAATACTGTCACAATGTCAACCTTTTGATTTTTTACTGCACACAAATTACGTAGGCCTATTCCTTCAATTTTATCGGCCCCTATATCGATATTTAACATTACATTATTGCATTTTACAAAACATTCTAAAAAGATTAAAGTAAGGAGTGATATTAATTATGGTTAAGACTTAAATAAAACCTCAAGACCTCAAAACCTTAATCTTGAGGTTTTATTTAAGTCTTAACCATAATTAATATCACTCCCTACTTTAATCTTTTTAGAATGTTTTGTAAAATGTTATACGATGCCCCCAAGGTACAACTATCTTACAAACTTTTTAACTTGAAATTGAAATTAAAGAAGACACTTGCCAATCTATGGTCCAATTATCACTGCTTTAAGAATCATGTAACCCCGAATTATGCATCACTCTCTCATAAAAGAACGTTTAAACTTAAAAAAAAATTCAGATCAACAAAGTCAAATGCGAAATATCTTTTCTTCATATTAAAAATCTTGAGGTTTCATCTAAGTCTTAACCATAATTACATTATTCGTCTACTTCACGGGCGTCGGTAACGGGGGGCGGGAGGTACAGGGGCTCAGCTCAAATCAGCTCAAATAGGAAACTTTTAATGAAGTATTGAATTTGTAAAAAACTGGCCCTCACAGTGGGGATGTAAAGAAGTCAATGTCAATGTTAAAAATGCTAGCACAACATATTTTTGTATATATATATTGCGGCCCAAGTAACAACGATCGACACTTTACTTTCTAAGTTCCGAGAATCATTAGACAAGACCACCTGTAGTTTACATTTGTCTTGGAAATAGTTCCTTTCTCTTTCCAACCCCTTTGTTTTCCCAGAAGGAATGTTGATACCCTCTATGTTATTATACCCTTTATGTTTCCTCAGTATTTTCAGCGATTAGTTCCAGCCTGTGTTGACAAGATCAACGGGTTTCTCCCTAACCCTGTTTTCAGAACTGTCACAAAACAGTTTTATTTTAACCAATCCCATGTTTCGAACCCTCGCACCTGCTGTTTCCAACTATCAACGGTTAGTGCTACTACACACACCAAAGTGAACAGAAACTCGGTTGACATTTAGTTTTTCTATTGTAAAAGTCGGGAAATGTTGAATAATTTTCAACTGCAGTTCTGTTACATTAATATTAAATTTTGTTTGGGGGTTATCGTTGTGATATGTTATTTTATCGTGTTGTTTACTCTAGGTCTGTAGTAATATTATAAGATTAATTTTGTTGTGAAGTACACTTCAATTTAAAATGGACAAATTTATAATCAAAACAAAGTGTTCATTGGATCTACAGAAAGTCTCTGATACAGGAAATAGTCGACAAATATGAGTTGAGTGAAAATAATCATGTACAAGCTGGTGGCTTATTGCATAATTTTGAGAGCGGAACAACATATCTGGTTTTTTGTGGGTTGAAGAAATAATAGCTCATCTAGAAATTTTGAACACAGGACTGCAAGCTCGAAATAAAACAGTTTCTGGGTTAGTAAAATCAGTTCACGTTTCAAAAAGCATCGCGGCTTTGTGAAGTGATGAACAGTTTTCAAAATTGTTTACACTTTAGAAAGCAACGGTAGACAGCTGGGATCTACATCCATTTGTTGCTCCAAGAGCTCAGAAGCCACCAAAGAAATATTCTGGTCCAGCTCAAGCATATCTATTAATTTATACAGTTTTTTTAATGTTTATGTTTTTGTATGTACCCACACAATTACTGTGGTATCAGATTATGCAATTTTTACTATAAATTTGGACCCATGCAGCAAGTCCCAATATTGTAATGTTTTTGTAAAGAGCCTTTGCTCATTGAAAATAAATAAATTTGAAATTAACCATTTTAAATTTAAATAGAAGTTAGGCCATTGCAATTTACCTTAAATGTTAGTTTTCCATTTTGTCATTCTTGTAATATATCTGTAAACTCAAACATTTTGAGATTTAAAGGGCTATAAGTAAAAATGAAGTAATACAAGATTTTAAAAAGTTATGAATATTACATTATATACCAAGCATTTATAAAAAAAAAATTAAGGCAAATGCGTTGCATACCATGACAGTGACACATATTAAAAACAAAAGGGGAGTAGGCCCTAAGTTACATTCTTACTAAATGTCAATAACTTAACCCAGCAGTTTGATCTATTTTTTTTTATTGAATATAAGTTAAATTAAGATTGTTAAATTTAACTTTATTTTTAAATTCAGTTTAACACAAGGGCTATCAAGGATTGTGTCTCGGGTGTAAGAATGAAGAGAAGACCACACTCTCAGACAATCAACTCCAAGATATCCGACACAAGTTTGTGCATTCTTCATTTGGCAAATACAAAATTGGGACCAGTTTAACATCGTTTTCATTTAGAACCATTATTGTTCAACCCTCTTTGACAGTGGCTGAACGGTCTAAGGCATCATTCTTATGTTAGACTGGCCTGCTGATGACGGAAAGATTGGGGTTCGAATCCCAGTCGGGTCTACGTAGGGTGGTTTTCTTAAATGTTTTTTCAATCTCCTTCCATGCAAATGCGAGTGAATTACTTCTAAAATGCTTCCTTCCTCTTCTTTACCCCATTATAATAATTATCATATATGCAAACAGGTAGTAAGATGTGATGATATATATTTCAATTTGGTTGTATTAACTTTAAAATAAAGTAAAATAGTTTCATTGGTCTCAATTCCGCTGTTTTTTAAAGTTGAATACAGAAAACCACAATAAAATGCGACGCCTGGTTTGAGCTGTATTATCTACTTAAGCTAGATGTTATCCTTGGGGTGAGACAGACTCTTTAAAGAAACATGTTTATCTGCGCCGATAACAGAAAACCGCCCCCTGTATGCGTATATGGACAGGATTAAAACCTGGACGTCCATGTCGCTGGTGACCAAGTGCAAGTCTAACACCATATACTGCACTACCATCACTATAGGTTCAACAGACCTGTCTAAATCAAAAAACACTTGAACAAAGCTAACCCTTTCAACTAATATTAGTGCAGCATTTTTAAATATAGAATCTTATTTAGATTCACAAATTTTAGAATAGGATTGTGAATGTTTTGAGGTATCACTTTATCTCACTTGTTTTTGTACACTTGTATATTTATTTATATTTTTATAGATTACTATTTTTGATTGCAGGATCTCATAATTCAATGTAAAAGAGCAGAATTTAACCACTATGAATTGCAGACATATGGAAAGTTCGACTCTATACCTTTAACATCCAAAGGTTGGCATCATGCTAAGTCTAAAGGAGACTATTTCATAATCCAGGGTCGGAAGCAGGTAATTTATCAAAATAACAGAAAGTTGGTTACAGTATATTTCTTGCAAGGGTTACAGAATTTAGAATTTAAAATCTTGTTTCATACTGTAATAATTTATTTGTTTTTAAAAATAAATATTACAGTAATCATACATTTCTAATAAGCTTAACTTTCATATTGAGCTATTTTTGTTTTGTTATTTTATACAGGTGTAAGACTCGAAAATATCTCAATGTCACAAACATTGATACTATGTCAATCAATCAATCAATCAATCAATCATCAACGTATAACAGGAATAAGACGCAATGATATCAAATAACAAAATTGTAGACTTTTAGTGATTTGCTCTTAAAGTTCATATTTCCTCAGAAAAAAAATTTAGACTTTCATTAATTGTGTTAAATTAAATACAAATCTCCAGTAATATTGATGAAATTACATTGAAGATGGTGTTTGCTTTGTATTAAAATAGTTATAAAGTTTAAACAAATATTAAAGCTCAAATATAATTATTTGTTTGTTTTTATAGTGGACAAAATATAGCAGGGCCAAGTTGTTCAATCAAAGAAAACCATCCATTACCCTTTATATTGGTTTTGTAATGATTAATGGTTTATTGTTTTCATGATATTGTCTCAAACTTATCCAGTTGATGAAGGTCTGTCTAGTAGAATACATGAGTTAAATGTAATATGTTTTTTTGTTTAACTTTCATTAAGTAAAAGTATTGCATCCATTTATATTATGTACCATCAATATAATTTATAATAACCCGACACCTTAGCATAGGCCTATTTGTCCACTGAGCTAAGGGTCTCAATTTCGATTCTTGGCTTGGTCGAAAAATGTATCATTAGGGAAATGTGGGTTTAACCTTTCACAGTGATGAATTAATGTCTGGGGACTGGATGTTGTGCCTGTCTCATTCTATAAAATGTGTAGGCTTTCTATATAATTCCTAATTGGTTTTAGCAAAGTATAAAATAAATTAATTTTGCTGTTGTATTTCATACTTTTCATAGGAAATTTATAGAATAACCCGTCATTATTTATTACCATGAACAATATCTAACCTAACCTTACCTAAAAACCCTATTCTAAAATAACCTAACCTGACCAACTCAAATCCTAGGAATTGGTAAACCTGCAAGAAAATGGCGCAAGACTTACATAGAACTAGATAAAAGAATTGATAACATATTCCGGGACACAAAGAACTTGAAAAAAGTATGAAATATAACATCAAAACTTGTTTATTTAATACCTTGCCAAAACCACTCTGGCATTTTATAGAACGCCTAGATTTCACACATTGCCAGTGACATATATACTCTATTTATTTGTTTCCACAGAAACCTGCTGTCTCTAATTCAGAAGAAAGCACAGACTCATCTTTTTCAGATTTGGGACTAATTAGTAACTTAGTGGATGTCCTCAGAGAAATGAACATCACGAAACCAACTGAGATACAGGTGATCTCTTTCTCTTTGTTTCAAATCAGATAGGTGGGGATTGCATTCGAATCCCAGCTGGGTGCACGAGGTTTTTTTACCCCTATAAAATTGGGTTTACAATTCCTCGCTCCAAATGGATGCTGGATCATTTCCTTGAAGTTTCACCCTAAACATTCTTTCCCCTAATATTAGATAGTGTAAGTCAGAGTGGTCCAACGTTTTTCATCCTAAAGGCCACCGCGGGCCAAAGATATATTTGTAATTCTGTCAACTTAAAATAGGCCTACAAACAACCGTTATTAAGTAATCTGTTCATTACTTGTATATAAATTGTATTTTTGGTTGGTAAATCTTTTAAATTTTACTGCCAAAAATATGTTAACTAAGCTCCCAAAAATGTATTATGAAATATGGATTAACACACATTTTAACATCAACTTAGCTTTATAACTATATATTTATTCTTATTTTTACTAATAAAATAAATACATAGTTTATTTGAATCATTAGTTACAATTCACTCCGGCCACCGCGGTATTCCCTTTGATTCTCCTCCAGGATACTCTGAGGGCCACATTTGACCCGTGGGCCATCTGTTGGACCACACTGGTGCATAAAAGTCAGCACTTAAACTAAACAATACTTTTTTTCACCCTTAGTTAAAAATGTCTACGTATCTTTGTGTTATCATTGGTCATTGATGTGAGGGTCTGGGTGGTACACATGGTCCAAGGCGTCACACTCTCGCAATAGACTGGATTGCCACTGACATTGAGATTGGGGCTTGAACCCAGGTCTAGTGTGCTGAGGGTGATTCTCCTTAAAGGGTTTTCCACTCTCCCTCTGCACAAATGTGGATACATTTCCTTTGAATTCATCCTTCCTCATTCTTAAAACATTAGTGTAAGATTAAATTTGTGTACAACCCGAACGGGTACTAAAAATATCTTTGGATTCTTTCCTTTTCCATTCTTATTACATGACCATGTATAAATGTGTGTGTGATTGTCTTTGTTTATACTGTTTCTTCCTGTTCAGCTCTAATTTATTCACTTATTTCTATTTTAATACATTCTTATAATGAGTTTTTAATCATCATATTAATATAGCACTTAAGTATATGTATGTTTATAAATTATATATAAGTGGTTAAGAGTAAGAAAGGTTCGGGCCTTAACTTTGCCCAAATAAATACAAGCATTATTATTATCATTATTAGTATCATTACATTCCCTCGCTAAATCCATCAGCCTCTTTTAATGGCCCATTTGTTTCCCGCATCAAAGTGTGGCTGTGTATGTCATAGTGTCTGGGTGTGCCGGCCATTTTGTCTGAGAAGAACACACTCCTTGCAGCCGAGACAGGATGTGGGAAGACTCTAACGTACCTCCTTCCGGTCATTCAACAGATCCTAAGTCTGCCGCACCAGGTCTCGGAGGACAAGTTCAACAGCCCTCTAGCGCTAGTGGTGACCCCCAACAGGGAGTTGGCCACTCAGATCGGGGTAACATCAACTGTCAGTCAGGGCTTCACTTCCTTCTTTCATGTCTTTTACTGGCCTCAAAGTAGGGCTGTACATAGCTTCGAAACTTTGACTTGGCTTCGTTAATATGAAGCCAATAAAAATATTGTTTATGATTAAAAAAAAAGTCCACTTCGGTGGGGTAGTTAGCTAACGCGCCAGTCGTATTGAACTAGACCACCTAGGACAGGGAGATCGAGGTTCGAATCTCAGTCGGGTGAATTGGGGGTGGTTTTTCCTAAATGGTTTTCCACTCTCCCTCCACGCAAATGCGGGTTCACTTCCTCTAAATTCAACCTTCCCAATTCCTAATCCATTAGTGTAATTAGTACTTAGGCGTATAACCCGAACGGGTAATAAGAAGTAGTGCTAAATAAGTTTAAAAAAAATATTGATAGCTAAAATACTAAATTTATGTTCAATTACACCGATCCCCGGCTATAACGCCGTCTCTTACATCTTAGATTTGAATTTATCGCGAGTCTTTATTTATCCTTGGGCCTTTGAATGGAATTCCTGCAAACCTAGCAATGCAGGAGGCTTTCCTATTCAAATGAACCAGTCTTAACGAACAATACAGCAAGCGGGGTTTCTCTGGATTCCAGGGGAATTGTACCCATTGTGAAAATAAATAAATAATGTTTATCAGGTAAAGAAATTAAATCTTATTTTGAGTTTTCTGGTCATGTAATAGTCTCCTCTCTTTCAATGAAAGGTAGGGTTTGATAATCTTCCTCAAGGTCAATAAACACTCCACTTTAGTTTGAGTGATATTATTTTCTTATATTGCCAGTGCTACAAAAGAAATGGAACAAGTAATGTAAGTTTTAAACAAAGTTTGTTTCATCAATCACTTTCTTTGTAATTCGCATGTGTTTGCGGCCGCTATGTTTAGTGTGTTCATTAGTGTGATATTAGAAGAGTTTTAGTATTATATTAGATTTAATCACTAATTTAGAAAATATGAATCATCGGTTATAATGTGGCTGTCTTATAACACAAGTCCGATCCCTATCCCGCAAACCTCTGTTATAAATGTGGAGCGGTGTATTGCCATTCTGAGATGTTGAAAATTGATAATCATATGAAAAAATCTAAAGTAATTGAATTGTGTGTAATAATTTGATTTATTATATAATAATGAAATTGCAATAAGACATTTTCTAAGGGTTTTTAGTTCATAAAGTTATAAAACAAACCACGATATAGTATTTTTCCAAGCACTAAACAATTAACAAAAAAAGTATTCAAACTTTAATTCAGCTTTGAGAATATTTTTTCTATTTGATTCGAATTTTCTTCTAATTTAAAAAGTCATGTACTTTTTGTTCACAACAGGAAGTGGCCAGCCATTTTACAAATGCCATCTCGTTTACCTCGAAGGTAATCACTGGCGGCAGAACTAAAAGGGCAATGATGAACCCATCGTTTGAAAAAATAGACCTCTTGATTGCAACCCTTGGGACTCTGAGCAAGCTCACAACTACAGGTAAATTAGCTAGGGATAAGCCCCTTGATTCTTCGAATCCTCAAATATATTTACTTTTTTAATTTTCAAATCCTTAATCACTCTAATCTTTGAATACTAAAATTCCTTGAATCCTCAAATTCCTGAATCTTAAAATCCCTTCAATATGTTGAGTACTAAAATCCCTTTAATCTTTGAATCCTTAAACCTTGTCAAATCTTTCATTCAAGCCTAGATTTAATAGACAATGTATTATACTACTTTTGCACTGTCAAAATACCGCGGCCATTAAAATAAATCATTGGGCATGCTAATTCCTCAAATACCATGAAATTTTATGCATGAACTTAAACTTATTGACATACTTTAAAGAATACTGATTAGTCTTATCGGTGGATGTGAAACATTTACTTGCTTCATCAACTGTGATGAAAACATATCATGCTTGTCTTATACATTTAAATGGTAGAGTATTATTTTCATACAAATTTGACTATATATTTTAATGTCCTTAGTGTAATTTTTAAATGGTTGGCTCATGCATTTGTTTAGGAATATACAACATGTCTAGAGTCCGACACGTTATTTTGGATGAAGCCGACACGCTCTTAGATGACAGTTTCAACGAAAAGTTGTGCCACTTCCTTCGCAGATTTAAGGTGAGTGGAATTTGTGTCACCATTCAAGGCTGATTACAAGGGGCGCCACTCCTCCACTCCCAATCCTCGGTCCCGGCACAGATTTATCTGATTGCCAAACCCTTCCTTCACCTCTGACAAGACGTGTATTAACCACAACTTGTGAATGTGTGGAATGTCAGGCCTCCACCGTGGTTCGGATCCCACGTTAAACTGTAGGTCCTCCATTTCATCTCACAATCACCCTACCATTACACATTAGCGTAAGTGCGTATAACCCGAACGGGTAGTAAGACGCGGTGCTAATAATAATAATTACAAGTAATATGTGCAGTAAAACATTTTCCAAGTAATTTTAGTGCATAAAGTTATATAAATGACAGTATAATATTTTCTCAAGCATAAAACGACTAAAAGAAACTATTTGAACTTCTATAACACAAAATACAACACATTCTTTTCCCCTTTTGTAAGCACTAAACAAGCATAGCCCCCGATTTATTTACTAATAGCCTTATCTGATAGCTAATAAATGTTACCAGATTTAATTTAATTAGGGATGTGCGAAAACCACTTATTCAATCCGAGATTATATCCCTAATTAAATTAAATCTGGTAACTTTTACTAGCTATCAGATAAGGCTATTAGTAAATAAATCGGGGGCTATGCTTGTTTAGTGCTTACAAAAAGGGGAAAAAGTATGTGTTGTATTTTGTGTTAAATTTCAGTTTATATCACAGTGGACTAATTTAATTTTTACTTTCAGTTTCATCACATTCCTGGGGTCATTGCCGACAATGCCAATACCAAGCGTGTACAACTGTCGCTAATCAGTGCTACCATGCCAACAAGTCTGCCAGAAATTCTAGGGGAAGTAGTGGCTGTAAGTTTAGTGCATTGATTATTTTCAATTTTAATTTGACAAGCGATGTCAGCTGTGTGGTAGCACACTGATCCGAAATTCCTTAACTAAACTTAATTGGATGCACTTCAATTTGCTTTCCATCCCCTTAAAATGCACCCTAATCCTATTTCCTTGGATTGTATCGGTTTGTCAGGGAATCCTAGTTTGGTGCTGAACCACCTCTAAATCTCTTTTGTAACCCGACATCTCCATTCAAATCTTGTCGGGGTCAAAGTTTCCGAGTTCTCTGCGAAACCACGTGTGATAAGAGTGACATAGCGATAATTACGGTAATAATATTTGCTAACAACTCTCAGCTGGCGAGAAATGCTTTTAAAACTCGTAAATCAACTCAAGAAATGGGTAGAATAAAAATTTTTGTAATCCTCATTTTAATTTAATATCATTATCATCATCATCATCAAAATGAACTGTTTCTAGCCTGTGGCCAACTCACTTTAGTAGAATGCCTCCATCTCTGTCAGTCTAACTCCCTTACTCTTGTCAATCTACAAATTCCAGATTATAATAGGGCTTATTTGAAAACAAGATAATTATAAGTTGTTAAAGGCACACAATTCACACTCGAGTGGTAAATTAATGGACTGGGGCAGTTTTACTCAAACTTCTCCCAATAGCAGGCCACTCAATAAGTGTTCGATGTGTA
>CABFWO010004798.1:29194-51578 GCA_902155825.1 Timema genevievae
TCAATAAGTGTTCGATGTGTATACGGATGACCCACTTTAATATAGTACCTACTTGTCCCCACGTTGAAGCCGAAAATTATTTTAATGTACATTCCATTTGAACTGAAATGTATCAATCTTACCGTGAAAAATTAGACTACAAGGGTGTGTAAAGCTTCGAAACTTTCACGCAATTATTTTTTTCCCCCTATGGTATCATCTGCGGAAACAGTGGCACACCCCTGCGCACCACTGTAACACAGTTTGAGAACCGCTGGTTAAGATTCTGGTTTCTAGATTTGTTTCTAGATTTGTGCTATAATCGTTTTGAACTCCACTACCAATAAATGGCATAGTAGCTCTATTTATTTATGTTCAAATTTGAAGGTTGTCAAATCTTTGAATCTCCTTCAACATTTAAATGTCCCATCCAAAGATTGTGTGTCTTCATCAAGAGCTGTTTCTTTCTGGCCTGTGGCCTGGTAGGTTTAGTAGAATGTATCCATCTTCCTCATTCCTATTATTATTGTTCCTCCATTATTTGTTTCCATTTCTTTCTTCTCATTCACACACTTGTGGCTATCTACTCCTCCCACCTCTTTCTTGATCTCTTTTGTGGTCCTTTCCCTACATACTCATTCACCTTGAGTATACCATCTCGACATTGCTTCCTCGACTATCTCAAGCTACTTTACACAATAGGCTACAGTTTATACATTTCTTAGCTCTACTCCATCCAGGCTTAGTTTAGTAGCTTTTATAGTCCTCATCTTGTTCCTTATCATTGCCATCACTTCCTCCCACTCTCTTTCAATTTCTCATTCCATTCCTGTATTTCTTCTTTACAAGCAAACATCGCTGCTATCATTTTCCCTCCCCAAGTTTCTCTGTGACTGTTTTCATGACCCTGTCATGTCATAATGAGATAATGAGTGAGCTATTGCCTTGTAGATGGACTCCTTGGTGAAAGTCACCACCAGTCATCTCCACAGGATACTGCCCCACGTCCCTCAGAAGTTCCTGCGCTTGGGGCGCTCCCAGAAGCCGGAGCAACTACTCAAGTTGGTGAAAGCTGACTTGGCCAACAAAGAACCCGTTATAGTGTTCAGGTACCAACAAATATCAAAATTATTTGAAAAAATTGGTCCCAAAGCTTTCTTTATTGTCTCCTAGCTTTTACTAAGCTTAAAAAAAAAGTTTAATTCATAGTGACACAGAAATTTTGCAAGAAATGTTTTTACAAAAATACTTAGGTCATTAAAAAGGCCATCAAAAGATAATTAAAACCTCAGTTCAGCATTTTTAAGTCTAAACTACATTCAATTTTCTGCTTGACTTTTTAAATGCCAACTCTGGTAGTTTTGTTTACTTGAAATGTGAATGATCTATATCAATATTCCAGTAAGAATAGTTTAAAAAATCCCCAGTCTAATAAATTTGTTCCCCTTAATCAAAGAACTTCACCATCATCATCATCATCATCAACTACTTCCAACCTGTGGCCAGGTCAGTTTAGTAAAATGCCTCCATCTTCCTCTATCCTTCCATTATTCTTCTCCTCTCACTTGCACACTTACTGTTACCTGTTACTCCCATCTATTTCTTGACCTCCCTTGTGGTCTTTTTCCTACATACTTCATTTCCATTATTTTCTTTGGCATCCTCTCATCCATCCTCATTACATGCCCTTACCATCTCAGTCTTGCTTCTTCAATCATCTCATATACTCCATGTACACCTGTTCTTTCTCGGATAGCTTCATTTCTAATCTTGTTTCTCCTCGTGACAGCTAACATGGCCTCCACTCTCCTAGTCTCTCTTACATTCACTGTCCTTGTTTCTGTTGCATGTGTGACAATGGGTACAAAGTACACCCTGTATAACACTTCCTTACACTTCAAGGGGACTTATATTCTCCATATCAGGTCTCTTAAACACTTATAGAAGAAAGGAAATCAATTAAAACACTCAAAAATTACCTATACAACCATTCAAAAAACATTGGTAGTATATATAAATTTGTCTATTATAAAGCTCCTATTGTGACCAAAGCCAGATATTTAAAAAATAAAGGAAAATTATATATTCTTACATCCTATTTTTGGTTGGTTAGCAATGAACCAATTTTAGACTATTTTATTTATCTACTTTTTATACCGAAATCCAACTTTTTACTTAAGTAACAAAATTCAATAATTTTGTTTTATCACAAATTAGGGTAGCTTTCAATGAAAAGTACTGATCAGGGAGGAATCCTTGGAAACAAGTTCTTTCAAAATAGCCGTTTGTTGACCTCTATGGTCTGAAGTAAGTGCTCGCTTCTGGACCAATTTTGTGGGAGCACAACTTCCTTTGGAGGGGAAGTAAAGCCATCGGTCACATGTTGATTGTGACATGTAAAATAACCTTAGAAAGTATGTGAAAATAACTTTCCCTGAAAGTTGGTAGGCCCTTTCACGCTCGCTCATAGTAATTCTTGTGTGCTGAAAGTTTATGTTAAATAGGTACCTACCTCAAATAGATAAATCAAAATACCGTTTTTTTAACAGGACTATGAAACAACATTAGATAAACAATGTCGAACTATTTTTTTCTTAGAATCGATACCTATTCAGGATCTGCATTGATATACTAGTTACACTTATTTGTTAGGTATTATAAAAAGTTAAATTTAGAGGAAGTGCACCCACCTTTGTATTGGAGGAAAAGTGGAAAACCATTTAAGGAAAACCACCCTCAGTGTATCCGACCGGGATAAAACGCCGATCTCCCCATATTCATCAGTTCAGTCTTTTGCGAGAGTAGCGCCTTAGACCATGCGACCACCAAAGCTGGTAACGTTGAATTTAACTTTGAGGTTGCGTTTAACTCGAATGAGTAATAAGACTCAGTTCTAAAGAAAAAATCTTTGGGGCACTAGCTCAAGTAGATACTTGTACCTCATCATTGTGTGTTTACTTACAGTAACAAGGCTACGACGTGTGACTGGGTGTCCATGTTCCTGAATGAAAACGGTGTCAAATGTGTTAATTTCAATGGTGAAATGGTGTATGTGCTCCGTCAGGGCAAGTTCAAGCAGTTTCAAGACGGTGAGGTGAATGTCATCGCGTGCACAGATATCGGCTCCAGAGGACTGAATACTATCAGAGTAACTACCATTTGTTTTACGGGGAAGACTAGTTTTTAATTTTTTAACTAAGTTGCTTATCAAGAGAACAATTTTATATTCTGTTCACTCATCACTAAAACCTTGTGTATTGAACCAATTGAAGTTGAAGAACCAGTATTAAATTATTTAGCTTTCATATTTGTTAAATAATGTGTTTTACTGATTCATCTTCAAGAAGCAAACTCCCTAATAAATATACTCTAGAGCAGGTTAAAATAACTGTTGTTGTTACTAAAATTGGCTCAAATCCACTATTTTACAAATCTGAATCTCCATTTTAGCTTCAAATATCAAATATGAATGTTAACATTCTTTCTTATAATACAAATTCACTCATACATTTAGTTACATGTTAATTTACTGGTCTGGGGCCTGGTTGTTTAGTTCCTCCTATAATTATAATTGGTTCTGAAACACAAATGTAAAGTGTTAGAGCTCTATAAAAGAATTCAATTGAAAAATTGAAAGATTTATTTTTTTAAAAGGATTTGAGTCTTGTATCCATTATATTCTTGAATCCTTGAATCTCGAATATCCTTTAGGATTCGAAGTATTCGAGGGTCCTATCACTTTTCAATACTCACATGAGTGGACATGCTGACTAAGGCATCAGTCACATCTGGTCTTGTCTTCTAGTGAGAGGGTATGGCTCAAATCTTTTGTCAGCTGTACTGAGAGTGCTTTCCCCCTAAATGGTTTGTGAGCTCTCCTTACATGCAAATATGGGTGCATTTCCTTTACATTTGACCTTACCATCCCTACTTCATTAGTATAAATACGCAGTAAGGTCTAATGAATAGTAAAATGCAGTGCATATAACAAAATATTATTAAGGTGCGAATGTAGGGGATGCAAGAAAAGATAAGCGCTTTTGCAGTTTTTATATCCAAACTTTTTTGGTCAAAAGAAATAATAAATTTCTCCAGTATAAACACAGAGCTTAATTTTCTTCACGTGGTGATATCAACAGTTGTTGAATATTTGTCGAGGATGTCCTGGAAATTAATGACAACTTTTCCTCTTCATTTAAAAAGTTTCTCATCTAATTCCACTATACTCATGACAGATATTAAACATATGTTGAGGTCACCATGTGAAGAAAATTAAACACTATATTTCTATTGAAGCAATATTATATTTATTTTGGCCAAAAAAAGTTTTGCTATAAAAACTGCAAAAACACTTATCTTTTCTCACGTCCTCTTTATCCCCCCCATTACTGTGTCATTTTTCTTAGGTGAGGCATGTAATAAACTACGATTTCCCTCTGTACATGGCTGATTACATTCATCGGTGCGGTCGAACAGGTCGTGTTGGCAGCTCTAAGGACGGTCATGTTACCAACTTTGTTGCTGGCACTTTGGAAGTGAATCTAGTTCAGGAAATAGAGGTATTTATATATTCCAGCTTTAGAAACTTATAATATATTTATTATTAAATATTATATGTAATAATTTAAAATCTCTTAACAGGATTATGGAACTGCCCAGGTGGCCACATGGTCTAAGGAATCACTCTCGCAATAGATTAGACTACCAATGACACGGAGATCAGAATTTTAATCTTGGTCGAGTCTAACAAGGGTGGTTTTCCCTCAAAGGTTTTCCACTCTCCCTCCACACAAGTGTTGGTACACTTCCTTTAAATTCATCCTTTATCATCCCTAGCAAATAATTAGAACAAATGCATAGAGCCAGGATGGTTTTTCTGGACTTTTTTGTAACTAGGAGAATTTATTTTAATCTATAGAATTATTTTAATATTTTTTAGTATATTAAATTCTTCATTATTCTAAAACTAATAAATTTAATAAATTATACAACACAATCTCAAAAACTTTATCATATTGTGTGTAATAGCTTGGAAGAATATTAAAAAAAAGTTTTTGGTAAACTACCCTTAAGTAAGTTTCCCTCATAAAAACAAACAGATCATCTCGTGTTCATCACAAAAACTCTCTTTATCTTTATATTTCAAATATTTTTAACACCCCTCTCCCATAAACAAAAGATTGGTTTTAAAAATCGGTGAGCAAAATTGCTGATTATTGGCTTACCAATTGTGGCATAGTCATCTGATGATTGTATATATAATTGGCACTGGCCCATCCCAAATACGAGGGCTATTCCAAAATTAACCTCCGATTGGCTGGTAAAACAAAAGTCTAAAATAGAGAAAAAGTCTTATTATATACAAAGCTGTATTTATTTTCCATATAGTCGCAACCCAAATTAAAGCACTTGACCTGCTGTGGCACCAGCTTTTGGAATCTCTTGGCGAGGAACAGTGTGGTAAAGATACCCAGCCAGTTATTGATCCAATCCTCATTGGTTTAGAAACGCTGGGTATCCAATCAGACCTTCATCTATCTGGAGAGATGGTAATCGCTTGTTGCCAAGTCAGGGCTTTAAGGGGGATGGTCAGAAATCTCTCGGTTCAACTGTTTGAGTAAAGCCTTTGTGCAAGCTGCAATGTGGAGTTGTGCACTGTCGTGCTTTGTTTTGTATTGACCTCCAAAGCTGCTTCAGCGGTTCACATTAAACCTCTGATGTTATTGTAAAACGCTGAAGAAACTTTGGAGGTCAATCCAAAACAAAAGGCGTGGGATACTCCCCAAGGGGGTCGGTCTCCTGCACGATAATGTGCGGCCCCACACTGCTTTATACTCAAGTTGAATTGGGAGATTTCTGACCCCACCTGCCCTCCCCTTACAGCCCAGACTTGGCACCAAGCAATTACCATATCTTCAGAAATATGAAGGTCTGGCCAGCTACCCAGTGTTTTGAAACCAATGAGCAGCTCAAGAATGGAGTCAACAACCAGCCGGGTACCCTGGCGGCATCGTTCCTTGATGAGGGATTGCAAAAGCTGAACCCATGGTATGACAAGTGATTGAATTTGTCTCACGATTATGTCGCGGCAATGTAAATTAATTTTGTATGTAAGATTTTTCGCTCTATTTTTTAATTACTTTACCAGCCAATTGGTGGATGATCTTTAAATAACCCTTGTATAATTATTTATAGTATAAAAAACTTAACAGATATCTATTTTGAACCAAATTGCTAGAGGCAATTTTTTAAATATTAAAATTTAAAAAAAAAGTCATAAGTAAACTACCCTTAAATGAATTTTCCTTAAAAAAACTGTGTACATTTTGATTTGTCATGTCAAACATTCTTATGGCTAGGGTTAAAAAAAAGTCCCCATAACATTGAGATGTCGCGTCTGAACAAAATTAATCAAACCGTCTCAGATCTAAGGCCAGGGACACACAGACAGATACAGGCAGCCATGGGAAGATTCTTCATAATCTTGAGATAAAAAAATTTCACATTTACATTACTACTTGCTCTTAATATAAGAAAATAAAAAAAGATTCACACAAGATTTTAAATGTGGTTGTAGCAAATTATATAACACAGGCTACCAATTATTAATATTTCCGATCAAATTTTTCAGTTGGCAGCAAGGAAGATGGACAAACTACCCAACGTAAATCCCAACATTACCAAAGTGATTAACGTAAGAACTTTGAGGAAGTTGAATGCAGATATAACACATAATTAGAAGATAATATTGTGTAGGTTGTTTTACTATGTACATACAATAAAATATACTTTGTATCTTATGTTGTAAAATTTATTTTACTATAATATTTTGTTGTACTTGCTTTATATTTATTGACTGTAAATATGTTTAGGGTTCCCGCAGAGTTGGCTAGTTGGAGAATGTCAGTCGAATAAAAACGTGTCCAGGAATCATCAGACACAATAACGTTCAATTTATTAACCTGGAAATGTGTCTGGACATTGTATGGAATTCTAAATTAAAGTGAAGGGCCTGGTAATTATAATTTTATCTATGAAACAAGCTATAGACAAGTCTGCTAGAAACAATTAAAAACACAAACACACTATGGCTATCATCATTATTAAAAGAGGAACACTTCTCATACCTCACACCAGGGAGTTGAATCGGAACTAGAACTGATAACAGCAATTAACAGTTATCTCGAGGAACCACAACTGGAACCCTAAAAATAAATTGCTTAAAACCTTAATATGAATCTATACAGACATACCTTGCATTAGCGGACACAATTGGTCCAGAGAAAGGACGTATACCCAAAATATATATAGAGGGAATCTCTACCCTTTTTCACTTATTAATGCATGTACTACTGCAAACATCTTACACGGACATAATGGACAGAAATAACACATTTACAACTCAAACACTGTAGGGCTAATTTTAATTAAAAGGGTAAGCATACTAATCACACGAAAACAGTAAAATAGAAGCTACACAGTTTAATATTCACTTGATCCCAAATATATGAAGCGGTTTGTTTAAAAACAACTTTGTGAAAGAATATCAAACCGCCAATGGTCTCCGCTTTGGTCCCCATGACCGTGCCATGAGTCTTAATTTAAAGTAACATTATATATTTGTTTAAATAATAGGACAAGATCAGTAACTATCAACCTCACAATTGACTTTTCACTTGGTACAAATCTTTTACTTAACTCACTTTCTAAATCAACTTTTCAAAAAGTGTCTAAAATCATTCAAAGATCTGGGTAGTCTGTGTTGATACATTTTCTGACTGCTGTTTGGTTGAAGGTTTCATACTTTGTTGAGGAAACTGTTTATCATTCGCAAGACCAAATATACTGTCCAAACTATCGGCAGTAGACAAGTTCCAATGAATCAATTTATGAGTTAACTCTTCTCAAAATAGATTGGACTGCCAATGAAGAGGAGATTAAGGTTTGAATTCTTGTCGGGTGTACTGAGGGTGGTTTTCATCCGTTTTTCACTTTCCCTCCACGCAAATGCATGGACACTTCCTCTAAATTAAATATTCCTCATCCCTAATACATTAGCGTAATTAGTATATACGTTGCACAACAGTGTGATCTGCCAATGCGTAAACCGCACAAACATATGCAACTTTCATCAAACAATGCAACTAAATATGCTCGGTTAAAACATGGATTTCAATGGTTTAGGTGTAGTGAGTGCTCTTGAGCTGAGAAGAAGGAAGAAAATTAAAATAAAGAGGCGATATTGGGTACATCCAATCACGACCCAACGTTTGGTGAAAGGACAGTTCCATAAACTGTATACAGATTTATGAGACCATCCAGAGAAATTTTAAAATTATTATCGCATGAGTGTTGACACATTTGATGAACTTGTGGATCTAATACGGCCTTACATCACTTACCAAGATACTAAGTGGAGGAAAGTCATCCCTCCAGCAAAAAAGACTCGGTTACTTTTGGGTAGTGAAAAAATATTATAATACTTTCCTGATCCAAGTGTTAGGTTGCATCAAGTGGGCTCACACCTGTTTAAACATGTACACATCAATTGTAAGGTTGTGCAATCGATTAGTTTATGTCAAAACACAAACTGTTTGGTTGGCCAAGTTTATAGTTGGATATCAGTTTCATGTGTTCACGCTGACATATAAACTCATGTTAGTCGCCACGCAACCAAACTATTGCACAACTGATGATTACATGTGTAGCCCTAGCTTAAATATTGAGGGTTCAATGATTCAAAGTTACCAGTCTTAATATATTTTATAATTCATTATTTTTAGGCATAGGCAAATA
This sequence comes from Timema genevievae, assembly GCA_902155825.1. Lineage (NCBI taxonomy): Eukaryota > Metazoa > Arthropoda > Insecta > Phasmatodea > Timematidae > Timema > Timema genevievae. The sequence continues at coordinate 37,970 of CABFWO010004798.1, forward strand.
TTTATGTTTTTAGTGTGTGTGTGTGCGCGCACACATGCACATGTGCCCTCCAAACATTTTTAATCAATAAACTGATTGTGACCAAACTTGATACGCTAGTACCAATGAGGACATATCTTTGTTCATGAAGTACACCCCTGCACTGCTAGCTACCCTTAATACTTAATAGACCCTACCTCCTAATCCCTACCCCTTAAATTAAGGCAAGAGTCTGCCCTGACCGAACCAATTTAGTAATTATATTTTTTATGTAAAAATAATATTTAAAACTTTTGAACTACTATATTAATATTTGAATGCCTATTTTGAATATAAAAATGGTTTTATACTTAACACACGGAGCTGTTTATACCTTTTACAACCATCTGTGATCTGTAATAATGTTTTTTTAATGGTAAGAGTTTTAAATATATTGTATCTGCTTAAAATGTTAAAAAAAAAAAAAAGGGACCTTTTGGTTTTCTTTGGTCTATTTTGGGTTTGTAGGTCTATTAATTTTAAAGATTCTATGATATACAGACGTAGGCCTACCTGGAAAGTTTGATGTACTGGTACCATTTAAGGGAGCTTATTTGACTGAAAGCAGTGGCAGCGAAATATTATGTACATGTGTAGAGGAAAAAGTTTAGCCGAAATAGGAATTATATACCCTACAAGTCAAAGGGGAGTGTCTGGGGTACCCCCTTTCTTCCCGTGAATGTTTGAAAATTAGATGTCCTAGAAGGATTTGGAGGGGTCCTTGCTTGGAAATGTTTTGAAAATTATTCTCTTTTATAGGTCTAGACTGTTTGGAGTTGGATGCAAGAACTTCTTTCATCTTCATATTTTACTAACTGAAGAAAATACTATATTTTACCGATTATTTGGAAATTATAAGCTAATACCTACATTATGAATATTATATTGGTTAAATGTCTGGTCACTTGCTCTCATTAACATATTTTCAATCATAAGGTTTTTTAGATAGCAACCAGATTTATAAGAGTTTAGTCTCATCTCAGATTGAACACGACTTTATGTCTACGTGTCTCAAACATTCCTTCTCCGACTGTACTCTGTCGCGTGCTTGAGTCATCGGCTCGGCCTCGTCACGATATTCCCGAGCACCATCCTCCATTCCAACCTAGTTCTATCCGTGCCCCGTGTGGCAGCGCCTCTGTCGCTCTTACCTGTGCCGCAAAGAGCCACGGCAGCAACCAGGTAAAAATTCTACCTGTCACAGCTGGTACTAGTAGGAGTAATAGCTTTGTGACGTAGTCGAGTCACGTGACGGGCGACCAGGTTTGTCGGGTTTGAAAAAAAAAATGACGTTCCAACCGCGCCCAATGGGAACTCTGTAGAGAGACGGGAAAGAAGCGATGAGAAAGAGAAACAAGTGGTTGAAATAAAAAGAGAAGAAAGAAACGCTCGAAAGAACAATAAAAACATCTTATTTCAGTTGAAGACGCGAAAGTTAAAAAGGAGTGGTTGATGAAGGCGGTTTATAAACGAAACGCACGCGAAATTTCAAACGGTCATTATTTTTCGTTCGAATTTCAAAACAAAAGTTCGCGAACGGTACTCGGAGTTCATCTCCAGTTGTTGTGTGAAGTTGGTGTGTTGTGTATCGAGTGGTGTCTTAACTTTTAACTGATGCTGTGTGTTTTAAGAAGATTCTGATCTATTTTTGTTTAAAAAAAGGTTTATATCAGTTCTTTTTGTGTGTTGTTGATAATCTCATGATGTGTAATCAAGGTAAACAAGTGTTGTTGATTTGCGGATGAAATCACCGATATGGGAAGCCATTGTTGGACTAAGCGTGCTATGTTCGGATAACGCTTACTCCGCCAAGATTCTGGTGATCCGTCAACGGGTTTAGTGAAGTGTTTTGTGGGTCGGGGAACAGGAAAATGAGGGTGAGAACTTGCCTATTGTTGTGGATGTGGTGTATCGTGGGGGTGTCGTCCGAAGGTTACACGGACGTGGAGATTTTGACGCTGGAACAGCAGCAACACACGACGACCTCTTGGGTCTCGGTGCCTCCTCCGGTCATCGGAGGCGTGACGGAGATCGCGGGGGGTGTAATCGTCGGGAGGGCCCAGGTCCTGACCAGAGGTCATAGCCCTTATTTGGTGCGGGAAGACCTGGTGATTGAAAGGACTGGTGAATTAGTGATAGAGCCAGGAGTCGAAGTGAGATTCTCCTCTATGGTGGGACTCACCGTCAGGGGTGTTCTCACCGCAAGGGTAAGTCTAGTGTTGTTTTTGTTGAGCCTGTAATATTCCTCTATTCTTACTCGTATTATTCTTTATGGTCGCCGCCTTCTCTGAAAGGAAATATCCACACGCCGCTGTATTTCTTATGGGAATGACAGGTCCGAAACATCAAAATCTCTATAACAACCCTCAATATTTTTTTATATTCTTTGTTGCGACCCTTTTAATAGCCGACTATTCGGTTACCAAAGGCTAGGTCTATTTTTCTTATAACTTACAAGGTACCTTAATCTCGAGTGGATTTTACCTTCCAATTTTTTTAAAACCAAAAAGATCCTTAAATGCAAGTTTTTAATCCTATCAAATTTCCCTTAAAAGTAATTTAAAGTAAAAAAAATCCACATAATTTCATGGGATTGTAGATGTTATGGATGGACTCTATAAAACTTATATTAGCCACTACTAGCCTGGACATTAATTAGGATTAACTAGGCCTACCCCCCAAAAAAATACTGGTTGGGGAGGGTGATTGGGAGAGGGGAAAGTCCTCAAAGTACACCTAACCCTCCCCCTGCCACATTTGAGTTTTAAATTTTACTTGGTTTCAAAATACGATGCAGAATATTATGTAATGTGTCTGGGATTTGCTTCTTAGTAAAACTTAATAAAAATGTATGTTTAAAACATATTAACGTGATAAAAACACATCGACTCATATCACATTTTTATCTTTTTTTCTAAGAAATGTTAACAGAAAATCTGAAACTGTGACAAAATTGCGTTAAAAAATCGACCGAATAAATTTGTACTAACTTCAGCTAGAACTGAATTGTCATCAAAAACATTCTTGAATTGTTACTTTATTTTACAAACGAAAGCGTTCACTCAAAACAGAAAGTACTAAGGTAAAGCCTGTAACCAACCCCATGGTCGAGTGATTAGAAAGGTCGACTGCAGACCATGGGAACAACGGCTCGATCCCGGTCGCAGCCATGTTTTAAAATAATTTATTCTGTGTACCTAGTCATTCATGTCTTTATAGAGACACTGCAATATTCTGGGACACGAAGCCCCTAAATGATTTACTAGTTTCCCCTAATCGAAAATAAGGGTACATCTTTTATAAATTCCACCTTTCTCATCCCTAGCGCGTTAGTTTAATATACGGATAGAAGGGATATATATTATGCCGTTAGGGTAATAAGACGTGGATCACTGAACAAAAGACTTCGCAAGATCCATTTTGATATGTAAGAGAGAGAAGAAAAATAAAATCTGCAACTGTTGATTCGATCCCGGTCTGTTGTCGAAAAGAGCGAGAGAAATCAAAGGTGAACCATCCAAACCGCAGAATAGAAACGCTACAATTTCTCACGAGTGCAGCGAACCGTTTGCAGCCATCACCGGTTCTTCGTCTGAAAATAGCCGGTTTTTCTTTGTCCTGGTTATTCACATAATTTACAAATAATATCGGGAAGAGTAAGGTAAAACGTTTATTAAAAAAATATCTGCAACTGCTTGTAAAGAGAGCGTCAAACACTTTTTAAAGGGGGGTAAACTTTGATACACACCCGGCATGGATTTGAATCCTGACCTACCGTCACGGGAACTAGCTCTTAGATTAGATCAAATTGTTGATAAATCAATACTCAGTGTACACCAAGAAAACACCAAGAAAAGCTGCTTGACTGCGTTTAATTAAGATTGTTTGCTGGTATATAAGTCTTAGTCGAATGTTCATATATATAACATTTATATGACAATAATAATTGTAAAATATATCAATCATATGTTCTCTAAATTATCTTCACATTTAAGTTGTATGAAAATTGTTTTAGTAACTTTTGTAACTCAAAAATGTTACTTAGTACGTAGCTGGATTTTATTCGTTTGATTGTTTCATTTATTGTTCTGCTATACAGATTGTTTAGTATTTAGTAATTAGAATATTCTCAAATTAAACATACAGTTATCTAAGTGAAGTAAAGTACTATTATAATATCATTTTTTGTAATAGGTAACTTACCATAGAAAAAGTACGGTACGTAATGCATATTTATATTCAGAAAAACCTCTACCAATCTCTGCTTCTCATTATGCTATCATTACTGTGACGTCATGTTCTATTTCTATGATAAATTTCTCTTCCAAGCCATTACATTTCGTTAACTTGTATTCCAGATCAAACTTGCAATGTGATATTCAGTTTAATATAAATATCAATCCCCCCGGCTCCTTGTTTTGAATCAGATGGATAATTTTCAACACCTTAACGAAATATTAAAATGGCTTACACGAGCAATATTCAACCTCCATAGAAATAAATAAAAACAGTTTAAAGTTTACAACGTCAAAAATAAATATTAGAATAGCCAAGATGGACAAAATATTACTAGATCTATATAACACTACCTAGTTAAAAGTGATACTATTTTTTTTTAATTCCGAATACATGGCATGGCGTATGGTTACCTTAAACTTGAATTATTATTTTTTAGCACCACGTCCTACAATCTTTTAAGGCTAAACTTATTATACTAACCACACTAATGAGTTAGGGATAAGGTTAAGGTTGAATTTAAAGGTCAAGCGTGCTCACACTTGCCTGGAGGGAGAGTGAAAAACCATATTTGATAAAAAACCTTTAGTACACCCAAACGGGTTTCGAACCCCTATCTCCCTGTCATCGGCAGTCTAGTCTATTGCGAAAGTGATGCCTTAGACCATGCTGCCACCGAAGCGGGTTCATGATGCAGTGGTCACTATTTAATAAATATTATTAATAGGCCAACTTATAAAAAACAGTAATAGTTTAATAGAATACTGTATCAATGTTGAGCGCAAATAAAAAGTTTATATTTTTTAAAAGTTCTTCCAACCAAAATCCTACTAAGTCTGGTAGATCGCGTCTTCTATTAATGGTCTGGGGGATAGGGGACCCACCTACACAGATATATTTTACAAAAACTAACCATTAAGTTTGTCTTCAAGGTAAGCTTACCTTATTTATTTTTATATGTCATGCAATGAAGCAAAATTTTTTTTTAATTTAGCACCGCGTCTTACTACCCGTTCGGGTTATACGCTTAAGTACTATTTATGCTAATAGGTTAGGAATTAGGAAGGTTGAATATAGATTAAGTGAACCCGAATTTGCGTGGAGGGAGAGTGGAAAACCATTTAGGAAACCTCCCTCCCCCAGTTCACCCGACCGAGAATCGAACCTCGATCTCCCCGTCCTCGGCAGTCGAGCTCAACACAACTAGCGCGTTAGCCAACTACGCCACCGAGGTGGGTCAGTGATGCAAATTAAAGTTTGTAATTATCACTGGTGGTCACGCAGTCTAAGTTTTTAGACTCTCGATGGTACAGTGTATTTGAACGGAAAGGTCGGAGCTATCATCTCAGTCGGATTTGTGGGTTCCCACATATGATTTATTGCAGTGGTTTTCTCATCCTCGCACCAAGCCAATGAGGGTGCATTTCCTCATAACTATTTCATTGATAAAACCATTAGATGACCATTGTGTTAAAAGGTACCGGTACGAGCTTTAAAAAAAATTCCCATATTTGTAAGGAAACTATTTCTATTTAATTGTATTATTCCAACCATTAATTGGGCCCTACTACATATCACGCGGTTTGAGCCGTTAGAATCAAAATATAAGAAGGTACTGGACTGTCACGCAGAAGGCTTAGGTTCGAATCTTGGCCATGTGCATGCAGGTTCTTTTCACCCATATGGATTCTCCATCTTCATTATAATGCGGGTGCACTTTCTATAAATAACCTTCCTCGTCCTTAATCCTTGGATTTAGGGAATTGTTCATCACCTTAGCTCAGTCGGTAGCGTGTTTGTTTACTGAGCTAAGGGTCCCGGGTTCAATTCCTGGCATGGCCGAAAAATGTATCATTGATGAATTGTGGGTTTACCCTTTCAGAGTGATGAATTAACGTTTGGGGGGCTGGGTGTTGTGTTTGATATAGTGTTACGTTAGTTTATAAGTGGTGTACTGATATTATCAGTCGGTTCAGAAAGTGCACGTTAAGATACCTCGGATAAATGAACATTAAATGAAATGATTTTAAGGCATTAATAACCAACCACGCCTCTAAAGGTAATAGGTATTTGAAACAATTTAGTAGGACCTATAAAACATGTTCGTGTGTGTGAAGGAGTCAAAACTTTGCCTGAACTAACCTAAATAAATCATCTCGTTCCAAATTTAGTGTCTGCCTACCGGCCGTATTAAGTCGCCGGTTACTTTTTTCACTAATGACTTACTCATAGATAACGTATTATCTTTTATCTTTGTGCTGTTATCTAACAGTAATGAAATTTAGGCCTTCAAACACCTTTTTTTTTATCTAGCAAGCGAGTATCGTGATTCTCAAGCTTAGAAGCATTTCCACTGGAACTCCGCGTTTAGTGAACGAGAAAATGTATCTACTTTTTTTAAATATTTACTCCTGGAAATTGGATGTGATTATGATCGTGCGTCATCGCCTTGAAAACACGTTATCTTTGATTAGTTTATGGTACTATGGCTGCCTTTTATATACGCGGGATTAACTCATCACTAGACCTAAAACATAAAAGAAAACACAACATTGCTAAGACTAACATTAACATTATTTTTTAGCACCGCGTCTTACTACCCGTTTGACTTAGGTACAAAAACGCCAACTGTTTTAGGGATTAGGAAGGTCATATTTATAGGAAGTGTAGCCGCATTTTCGTGGAGGGATATTGGAAAACCGTTTTAAAAAACACTCCTTAAGTACATCCGACCAAAATCGGCACATTCTTTCACGTGATTCGTAGCGGCAGACTGATCATGCAGGTTGGCAACACTGCGGGAGACTCGGCCATGCGCATGCACAAAGACTTGTCAGTTGAACAGGAAGTACGTGAGTGCGAGTCTGTGTTTGCCCTTTTTTAGAACACGAATTGAAATTTTGGTGTAAGGAACGACAAGCTTAAGTTCCTAACTAATTATTCAACTCTCTAATTACTAACACCGTGTCTTACCTGTTCAGGTTATGTATTAATTACGTTAATAGTTTTAAGGTTGAGAAAGGCTATATTTTAGAGGAAGTGTATCCATATTTGCGTAGAGGACGAGTGGAAAAACATTTAGGGGAAAACCAGCCTTAGTACACCCGACCGAGATTCGAACCTCGATCTCCCCGTCATCGGCAGTCTAGTCCACTCCGAGAGTAGCACCTTAGACCACGCGGCCACCGAAGCTAGTCACGCAACTCTTCGATTGTAAGCCATTAAATTCTCTGAGAAATTAACATATTAAAGTTTTCGAACATTATTCTCTTATTTATTAAAAAAAAATAGAATAGAATTTTTACTTTACATCCATTTCTGTTTCCAGCCTGTGATGTTTTTTATTCAAGCTATAAATGTTTCCACTACCGGCTGGCTCTATCTGTCGTAGCTTCATATACTTTACAATCTAATTTAAGGCTAGGATAGGCACAACATCCAGCCACCGGCCGTTATTTTATCATTGTTAAAGGATAAACCCATTTTTTTTATCAATGATAAATTTTCGGCTATGCCTGGAATCAAACCTGAGACTCTTAGCTGAGCAGGCAAACACGCTACCAACTGAGCTAAGGTGTCGGACTTGAAAATTGAACTGCTTTTAACAACAAAAAACACATTAAAGATGACATAACGTCGATAATTTTACGGCACATCCTCTGATAACCACTGCTCTAGAGAGTTTTCAACGCGTGGCCCGCGAGCTCGCCGTGTGGGATGAAGGCCGGTAATTGCTGCATCATGTTAGCGACAGGACGAACGAACGGTGTCGCCTCCATGAGTTCTAATTGGTGAGACAGGGGTGGACAGACTTGGACACGTGACACCTACAGTTGTTTGTTATATAGTAGGAAGGAACCTAGATACTTTTTACGGCCAACATTTTACTATATTGTTAGTGTTATGTTATAGGTATTGATAATCAAAAGTGACATCTTAAGACAACATGACTTAAGGTCGGAACACGAGGAACTAGATCTAGTAACTTTGATAGCGATCACACTTAACCTAATATAGCCCTTTCTATGAAAAATGGGATTGGGGATTTGATGCGTCATCTAGCAATAATTTATAAGGGTAATTTTACACTCGATAGTATAGGAACCTTCCTCGGTGGACGCGTGGTTTAAGGCGTCACTCTCGTGTTATACTAGACTGTATAAATGATGGAGAGATCGTAGATCGATTCCAGTCGAGTGTACTGAGGGTGTTTATCCCTAAAGGGTTGTGCACTATCCACGCAAATGCTGGTACACTTCCTTTAAATTCTACCTTACTCATCCCTAACCCATTAGCGTAGTAAGGTACACAGGCGTATAATCCAAACTAGTGGCAAGTTCCATTCCTGAACTCTTTTAACAACACAATTAATACCACAACCTATTCAAGGTTGATACTATCAATACCACGTGACTAAGCGCACTCCAAACGGAGAAAGCTGTGAAGCGTCAGACCTGTTTGCGTAAATCGGCACGGCCGAGCATGGCCCGGACTTTGGTCATTCAAGGTTGGTGCAGAAAGTGTGTGGGCATGAGGAGGTTTCGTTTAACCTCACCGGAGTCCCCCGCCCCACCAGTCGTAATTTATTTACAGGCTGCTTTCCCAAACTTTGACCATTTAGAGAATCTTTCTCTCCAACTCAACCAATAAACCAACTTTAAAAGGACATGGTGTAATGAGGTGGACTGGATAGAACTAGCTCAAGTTAGGGATATAGTGTAATTAGGTGGACTGCATAGAACTAGCTTAGGATAGAGTTAGTGTGTAATGAGGTGGACTGGATAGAACTAGCTCAATATAGGAAAAGGTTGAGTACTTTTGTAATTGCGGCAATGAGCTTTCGAGCTCCTAATGTCATAAAGTAAGCTCAAGTTGTTGCTAAAAGCACCAAACTACATAATGACGCATAGCATTAAAAGACAAATTACTCTCTATAATACCAATGCTTTGTTCGCAAATGTTCAATCCTATACTCAATTTGTACGAATAGCACACTCGTTATTAACAAGTAAGTGGGTTAACGAGCTTCATGTTTATGCTCGTCGAAGATCTTTATACTTAATGTCATGCAAGTGTAAATATTTAATAGACGTAAGCGGTAGTGTTTTCCTGCTCCACTTTCCAACACGAACAGAAAGAATGTCTTCGCCATTGTCTATAGTCTATAATGTCGGCGTTTCTCAACCTTAGCGTACAATCCGATATTAACAGTTTGGCTGCCTTTTTGTGTGTGTGTTGCATCTACACGCTTTTATTTCCCGTACGTTCCGAGTCCCCCNCTAATTAGCTGTGCACAAACCAGCTTCGGTGACCGTAAGCTCTAGGGCGCTACTATCGCAGTAGAACAGGTTCGAATCTCTGTCGGGTGTACTGAGGGTGGTTTTTCCACACACACAAAGTGTGTAAAAGTTAACTATTATATTTTGAACGGCTCCCACGTGTGGGATGAGACGTGCTCTAGTAAGATTTTGTTAGGAAGAAACTGTTGATACTATTATTATTGGTGTTATTTTATGGTTATTGATATTATCTATCAAAAACTACAGCGGCAGATCACGTGACTTGACGTATGAATACGTGAAAGTGGATCTATATCACGGTGATCTTACTAATGGATGAATTTAACAAAAAATAAATATAAAATCTACCCTCACATATTCATGCGTCAAGGCATGTGTTATACAACTGTTATTCTTGATAGATAGTTCACTAATAATATATTAATATGCCACCACTGTAGGCCTAAACAAATATGTTTATTTTCCAAAAGGTCCTTTTTTTTCTGAAATTTGGACTTTACTTTCCCAAAAAGAAACACAATATCAGGCGATCAAGAATACGTAATGTGTGTATAATATTGAATTATAATAAGAATAGCAAGAATGTAAGATTCTAAATGACTGAGGAACTACGGACTATGTAGATAGGGCAAGGGGACTCGAGGAAAAGTCAGAGGTTTTGCAAAGTTTTATGGAAAAACTATTTTTTTGTCTGAAATAAACAAAATAGCCTCTTGCTCCAGTAGAAACATAACGAGCTTAATTTTCTTTGATATCAACAGTTGTCGAATATCTGTCAATGAGCATAGCGGCATTAGATGACAAACCTTTCAAATGGAGAGAAAAAAGTTGTCATTAAATTACAGGTCACCGTGCGAAGAAAATTAAACTCTACGTTTCTAATAGAGAATTATTTGATCTATGTTGACACAAAAAAATTTGATATAAAAACTGTAAAAACACTGCCCTTTTCTCGCGTCCCCTACACTCTCCACCACAAGCGTGAGTAATAAAAACAAAATCAGTGACCTGGCGGTCTAGGGGGTAATATGTCGGACTTCTGTGCTGAGGGTCCAGGCTCAATCCTCGGTCCCGGCACAGATTTATCTGATTCCCAAACCCTTCCTTCACCTCTGACAAGATGTGTATTTATCACAACTTGTGAATGTGAGGAATGCCAGGTCTTCACCGTGGTTCGGATTCCACGTTAAACTGTAAGTCCCACATTTCATCTCACAATCACCCTACCATTACACATTACCGTAAGTGTATAACCCGAACGGGTAGTAAGACGCGGTGCTAATAATAATAACAACAAAACAAAATCAAACAAACTCGTTTCAAGTACCGATCGTGGACCATCTTACAGATGTATTTCCCCGCACAAAGGCTCTCTTTGACCGGCGCACATGTTTGCCAGCTCTGTATGATAATCCAAGATCGCTTGCCTATCGCTTTGTAGGAGATATTTGTTCGGAGGACTTGTTATTCTTGTCGTGTTATTTGAGTTGACTGAGCGTGATAGTGTAAGTTTGCTAAAGGTGTGGCACACTTCATTTCAAAACCGTAAAAAAACAACTTTACTTCTGATCTTCGTGCGCTTGGAGCAACACTGGTGTATGTCAGCCTATCTCTCTCTCTCACACACACATCCATTACTGTTTACACTACCGGCTTGCTATAGTATGCTTTTGGTAGGAAGAAAAGTAGAAGTTAGTTTCGGTACCTAAGGTACTAAAACAATTTTAATGTATTTAAACGCCAAGTCTTGTTATCTGCAGCTGTCAATTTTAATAGACATCATCAATACCTATAAATGACACAAATAAAATAGAAGAAATGTTTGCAATATTGGCCGCAAAGAAATATCTTTGGATTTTCTCTACTTTTCTTCCAACCAAAACCAGGGTATAGTCCTGTCGTAGCTTCATATGCCTTATAATCTAACTTAAGACTAGGGCAGGCACAACATCCAGTCCCCAGCCTTTAATTCATCACTGTTAAAGGATAAACCCACATTTTATCAATGATAAGTCTTTCGGCCCTGCCGGGAATCCAACCCGGGACCCTTAGCCCAGTAGACAGACACGCTACCAACTGAGCTAAGGTGTCGGATGTATATAATACATATATATAAACTTAACTAAGTAATTAAAACGGTAAGTTATTCCAGAACCCAACCGATTTTAATACACTAACGTCGCTATTGTCCGACATTATCTTATCCGGCCAGATTCTCGGTGTTAACAAGTGCATAATACCCACTATAAAACATTTCTGAATTTATAATATGATCCATTTGACGCTCTATTTTCACTTGTTCTTGCTTTGTAGCTGAGGTTTCCATTTACAAAATAAAGTACTGAATAGGTCTAGTAAAGATTTTAAAAATTTCTTTGTCATTTAATTTTTATAGTCCTCCTACGATTACTGTATTCCTATTGTGCATCACAATCAGAAAATGAGCGAATTCTATTAAAAATAAAGTTAAATTTTTGTGAAAATTAAAAAAAAGTAGGCAAACCTATATTCTGAAAATTATTTACACTGGGATTCCGTATTATCCGGCCCGGAATGCCGGCACTTTAGGCCGGATAATTGAGACTAATGTATTTCTTCAAATAAGAAGCTTATGCATTGAGGGTGTACTAAAAAATGGTACATTTCGAAAATATAACAAGATTTTTGTTTTAAATTTAGAATTAAAATAAAATTAGGAAAATATATAACGAAATATCTCAACGTGAATCTTTCCAGGACACATTTTTATTTTCGATCATCATTAAATCACTTATTGGCATCCACGTCCCGGTGGGCACGTGGACAAAGGCGTCAGTCTTGTCTGGTTTACCGCATGATGGGGGTAGGTCGGGGTTTGAATCCTTGCTGGGTGTATTGAGGTGTTATATTCCCTTAAATGATTTCCCCTCCAACTCTAGACCCCTAACAGTGCAGAAGTTGCGAGTAACCCGGTACAGTCAGATTCATGTGAAAATAAACTTTTTATTTTATTTTACAGTTACATCATTTACTAAAACAATTTTTCATATGTTCACACGTCAAGTCATATGATATGCAGCTGTTGCTTTTGATTGATATTATCAATACATATAAAATGACTCCCAAAATGTTGACCTCAAGAAAATACAAGATCCTCCATTAGGCCTTTTAAGGGAATTTAAATACTTGACTAATGAATTATGCACAGAAACATTTAAACAAAAGTGAAAGATTTGCTTTCTCGATGCTAACAAAATTAATTGCATAGAACTAGCAGTCATAACATGAAATGGTTGTAGAGTGATGTTTTTTACGGTCACATTTATACAGGAACACAAATAATACCTAAAATATCTTGGAAAAATAACTTAAAATAATGTTGGTGTTTAGTAGCTGTTAGTATTGTTTTATAAAATACAGTAGAACTTTTCTTAGTTCAAAGTACAAGGGATATTTAAAAAAAAATTCTAATTACAATTTTTTTTTTAGTATTTAAACAGCTGGTGCACAATAAATCAATTACCTCATAGTATGCTACATATAAACACACATTTTATATATGTTATATAATACACATACACAGTATATACATATATAAATTGGTGACAAGAAAAATTTAAACACAGAATAAAAAACTGGTAAAAATTAAGATACGAAAATCGCAGAATTAAATCATTGAGGACGCGGAATGTGAAAACTTACCCCTTCCATGGTAGGCTTCACGTGATTACATTGTCACACACAAGCGATGAAAGCCGTGCCAACACTTCCCCTTTAATAGGCAACTTTGTTTCACACTTTCGGCATTTGGGATGATTTAATAAAGATCGTTAAGTTAGGTTTGAAATTAGTACAAACTAGAAAATTAACAGTATTTAGGCTTCGAATTATCCAAATATTTCCTTCTTAAATTCAGATTAAAAGTTATTTTTTTACCATTGATTTAGATAGAAATTTCATGGGCAGTCATGGATGGTTCGAATTAACAAATTTTTCGAACTAACCCATGTCAAATTAGCCAGATACTACTGTATTAAATTAATGCAATAAACGAAAAAAAAAAAACAATTGTCTTT
>CABFWO010004799.1:0-15437 GCA_902155825.1 Timema genevievae
CCCACCCCTAAAAAAAGAACTTATTGTCATGTTTTTATTCGTTTTTGTTGCAAACTAACAGTCGATGACGCAGCGAGTTTGTGGTCTCCTTTATTTATTTATTTTTTGTGTGTGTTTTATAAAGTTATCTTTTATTTGTAAATGTATCGTCCTTCTTGGTAGAACATCACACCGGACTCTACTATGTGCGTGAGTACTTTTCAGGACATTTGGACAGTAAAAAAAATAATTATTATGATCTAAAATGTAAGAAAGATAGTATTGTTTGAATGGTAACTGGGTTTAAATTCGGAAACTTTTCATTTTGGGCAAACGCTTTCACGATAAAAGTACTTGGTTTGGTAAAGTCTCGCCATTTTAGCTTATTTTATTTATGTATATGAATATCATGATTTTATTTTAGTTTTATTAATTTTTTTTAGCACCGTGTCCTACTACCCGTTCGGGTTATACACTTAATATATATATACTAATTATGCTAATAGTTTCAGGGATTAGAAAGGTTATATTTAGAAGTGAAGCTGCATTTACATGGAGGGATGGTGGGGGAAAAAACCCACCCACAGTACACCTTACCGAGATTCGAACCTCGATCTCCTATAGTCACCTGTAGTCTAGTCTACTGCGAGAGTAGCGTGTTAGACCACGCGACCACCGAAGCGGGTGATCTGTTGTTAAGTACAACAAAGTTATACATCCCCCTTCTCTCGAATCCATATAAGACCCTCCCTGATCCCCCTCCACATTCTTTTCTTCCTCGATTCAACCATCAACCATCTTTTGTTGAAGGTTTCAATAAAAATGATCCAAGTTACAGACACGAAAACAGAGAGAATTTATTAGGCACTTTTTTTTCTAGTAACGGGACATTTAAAACGTCAAAAGATCCAGCTTAACATCAAGGTGAGGGCCGTAGTCAGGGGGGATTGGGGGGTTCAACCCCCCACCCGAAATCTTATGAACAAAATATATATGTCTTGATTCTATGGTTCAAACAATATCAAAATTAATGTACAAGTACAAATTAGGGGGCTGTGTTAACATAAAAAGCACTTCAGATAGCTTCTAGAACTGTTTATCACTTGGAATTTTTTCTAGCCTCCTGCAATTGGGGAATTTGCCCACCAAACACCCCCCGACCCTGAAATTACTGGCTGGCTACGGCCTTGCTCGAGGTAAACATATTTTTCAAACTTACAATACTTTCTCTATACGAGGAAGTAAAGAAGTTGATACTGACCTCTCGGTCTATTGTGTTTCTACAATACAAGCAAAGTCTCGCCTGTAAAGACACCAATAAAAGGTTTATTTTTCGTGTCGGTGGTTTTCAACTGGATGACGATGGACCAACACTTCCATGGTCGACAACATGAGATGATGTTCATTTACACACCTGTCCGAGCTATACACACACACACATATCATGAGAATGTGGCGTGTGCTTCACATGAGCCGACCATCTTGGTACGTCTCGTCTTGTGCTTCTGAAGATGAGCTCAAGCTAATAGTGCCAACAGTTCATACAAATATCCTTGGACGTAGTTTATTGTTTATTTTCAAGCTAATAGTGTAATTCAGTACTGACCTGCTATAAGTCTTGCAACTGTTGGTCAGTATTATAGTTACCGACACCAAGTTTCTATCCCGTGTAGTAGGAATCCATGACAATATTTTATAATATAAAAGAATGCTCATATAAATTAGTGTTTAGAGTTTAAAAAAATTGAACTCAAAATAGTTTTACTATCATGAAATTTAATACTATAAAAAAGATATATCACTCAACTTTCCAAAAACATTCATTGAAGTAGGCTGCACTATTTCCATAAAAAATGGCGCAAGTTTTCACTGATGAACAATTCATTGTATAAATATTTATTTTTGAACAAGATCAGCAAGAGTAAAAAACTTAAAATTTGAAAAGGTTTTATTTTCACAAAGTTGAATAATATTTTTATTTTTATTTTTATTGTAAAGGTGGAGGATCTCTAAATATTTCTCACGATAACTGAAAGGATTTAGATGACAAAATAAATGCACAGAAATAAATATTTTTTAAAACAAAGTTGCAAGTCATGTCTGGCTGAAAGAATTAGGAAGAGACTTACTGTGGTGGGTAGAAAGGACTCTTCCTATTCAGATAAATGTCAAAGATACAATATCCTCAAAGAAAAGGATTCAACTTTTAACAATATCAAAACCAAACGTTACTTTTATACACCAAATTGATGAGAAATAATTTATAGTCTTGTGAAAATCTGATATAAAGCAAAAAAAAAAAAACTCAAGAATGCTCTGTACCAAGAGAATACAGTGAGAGTTTTCGAGAAAGTTCTGAAGAATATATTTGGGTTTAAGAAGGATGGGACAAATGGAAGAATGGACAAAGTTACAACTAACTTCACGGCTTGTATGCATTTATTTTGATTGTTTGCTGGCTGTCCCCGGAAATTTTGTAATATTGAAGTACCAATAAACTATTTGAATTTATATTTATTATCTAATCGGGTCATTTGAACTAGTTCTATCTACGTAAGTCTGAGCCCTTCCTTTTATCATATAAGTTAACTATAGAAGATATATTTTTTATCCGATTGTTACATGTAACCTCTCTTTAGGTAGGTAATTCTAAGCCCTTCCTTTTACATATGAGAGTTTTATACGAAAAATATATAATTTTGGAGTTATTTTGATTATTATTATTAGGTGTCCCTAGCAATTTTATAATATTGAAATGCCAATACGCCATTTGAATTTTCTATTTATTATCTGATCGGGTCATGTGAACTAGTTTTATGTGCGTAAGTCCAATCTCGTCCTTTTACCATATATGTTGAGTATAGAAGTGCCAGTGACCATCCACAGACATATTAAGAATAATCAAGGCACGCAGTTCGAGGTCATGTGACGCGTATAGGCGATGACAGATAAGTGCACAACATTTTAGTAGAGATACCTGAAGAAATAAGACCCCTTGGTGGGATGAGACGTTTGTGGAATAATAAGTTAGAAATGGGTTTGAAAGAGGTTGAGTGGAAGGAGGATGGGGATTGTATGGAGGTGTCTCTGGGTAGGGTTGGTTGGGGACCTTACGTTCTGTTGGAAGGAACATTACAGTTCCTCAAGGGCATTTACTCTGTGGCATTGGGAACTAGAAAGTTAATTGCCGCACTAACAGAAGTACGTAGCCTATCCCTATCTTGAGCTAGTTATATCCAGTCCACCTCATTTCATTCTATCCCTATCTTGAGCTAGTTATATTCAGTCCACCTCATTACACCCTATCCCTATCTTGAGCTAGTTCTATCCAGTCCACCTCATTTCATTCTATCCCTATCTTGAGCTAGTTCTATCCAGTTCACCTCATTACACTCTATTCCTATCTTGAGCTAGTTCTATCCAGTCCACCTCATTTCATTCTATCCCTATCTTGAGCTAGTTCTATCTAGTCCACCTCATTACACTCTATTCCTATCTTGAGCTAGTTCTATCCAGTTCACCTCATTACACTCTATTCCTATCTTGATCTAGTTCTATCCAGTTCACCTCATTACACTCTATTCCTATCTTGAGCTAGTTCTATCCAGTTCACCTCATTTCATTCTATCCCTATCTTGAGCTAGTTATATTCAGTCCACCTCATTACACCTTATCCCTATCTTGAGCTAGTTCTATCCAGTCCACCTAATTTCATTCTATCCCTATCTTGAGCTAGTTCTATCCAGTCCACCTCATTTCATTCTATCCCTATCTTGAGCTAGTTCTATCCAGTTCACCTCATATTACACCCTATCCCTATCTTGAGCTAGTTCTATCCAGTCCACCTCATTACATCATATCCTTATCTTGAGCTAGTTCTATCCAGTCCACCTCATTACATCATATCCTTATCTTGAGCTAGTTCTATCCAGTCCACCTCATTACACCCTATCTTTTTTAGGTCCATTATAATGTTTTCCTCCCACCTGCCTCTAGATATTCCCAACGGCCTCTTCCCATTGGGTTTACCAATTTGCTTGTCCTGCCCAACGTAATCTACGAGACTTGATTATCCTAACACTGTATTGTGATGAGTACAAGGTATCTAACTCATCATTATGTAACCTCCTCCCCTCCCCAGTATCCTCATTCCTTTTTAGTTCAAATATCTTCTTAGGAAACTTGTTTTCACACACCCTAAATTTGTGTCCGTCATTTAAGTAAGAGACCACGTTTCACACCCAGAGAGAACAATTGGTAAAATTATTGTTTTTTTATATTATGAGCTAGTTAGTTTAATGTAAATACCACTTTGAGATGTAAATTTATCAAATAAGTGGATGAATCATAATCATACATCTTTCCTAATATAGAAAAATACAAAATTTTGGCAGAGAATTTTGAGTTTGGTGATCGAAATACGAAATTTTTTAATACTAGATGGTATATTTTATACAAACATTCTTAAAAATAGATTGCTAGCCTTTTTTTATGTAAGAATTTAATATTAAAAAGCAGTGTGATATTTGGATATCGTTAATGTTGTGGGGTAAGAAACTAAAAAGATCAGGGTATGTGATTGAGCAGGATATGGTCATTAACTGACAGATATTTCCTACTATTTTCTAAATGATAAAAAAATATACATATTTTATTGTAAGAATTGTATGCCTCTTTAAAAACTGAATCATGGATAAGTGTTTTAAAACTCAGTACAAAGGTGTTGGTAAGAATAATGTATTTTATTATTTATAATTTATATAAATGATCCATTTTAACAAAGAGAAAAGTGTACCAATACAAGAAATTAAACTTGACAAAATATTATCTCTAAATTATTCATATGTTAACAAACTGTATTAGGTCACAAATTGGAAGTGCTTATAAAATAAATCTCCAATTTTAGAAAATTCTAAACAATCGTATTAAAATAAGACAATGTAACGACATAGTATGTAGGTCAATAGCTTACCTTAAGCTTACAAATAAAATTGAATTTTCGAGTTCAATTAAGCAGCATGAAAAGTAATGGAATAACTTAAATTATGCAAACCAGAAATTTTTATTCACACTTAAATAAGGCGTAATTAAGTACAAAAGACAAAGTTGGGTGAGTAGGCGAGGAATTGTTTCAATACTAAAACAAAAGTTGATGGTCCTTGATATAAAGAACAACAAATGAAACTCCATATTTTGTTGACATTCCAGGAAACATAAGCAAATTTGTTTACCCTACAGTAGATATTGTCAGAATATACCAAGATATGCTCACCTCACGTAGTCCTCCTTACAGTAGATCTTGTTGTCAGAATATACCAAGATATGCTCACCTCACGTAGTCCCCCTTACAGTAGATCTTGTTGTCAGAATATACCAAGATATGCTCACCTCACGTAGTCCCCCTTACAGTAGATCTTGTTGTCAGAATATACCAAGATATGCTCACCTCACGTAGTCCCCCTTACAGTAGATCTTGTTGTCAGAATATACCAAGATATGCTCACCTCACGTAGTCCCCCTTACAGTAGATCTTGTTGTCAGAATATACCAAGATATGCTCACCTCACGTAGTCCCCCTTACAGTAGATCTTGTTGTCAGAATATACCAAGATATGCTCACCTCACGTAGTCCCCCTTACAGTAGATCTTGTTGTCAGAATATACCAAGATATGCTCACCTCACGTAGTCCCCCTTACAGTAGATCTTGTTGTCAGAATATACCAAGATATGCTCACCTCACGTAGTCCCCCTTACAGTAGATCTTGTTGTCAGAATATACCAAGATATGCTCACCTCACGTAGTCCCCCTTACAGTAGATCTTGTTGTCAGAATATACCAAGATATGCTCACCTCACGTAGTCCCCCTTACAGTAGATCTTGTTGTCAGAATATACCAAGATATGCTCACCTCACGTAGTCCCCCTTACAGTAGATATTGTCAGAATATACCAAGATATGCTCACCTCACGTAGTCCTCCTTACAGTAGATCCTGTTGTCAGAATATACCAAGATATGCTCACCTCACGTAGTCCTCCTTACAGTAGATCCTGTTGTCAGAATATACCAAGATATGCTCACCTCACGTAGTCCCCTTTACAGTAGATCCTGTTGTCAGAATATACCAAGACATGCTCACCTCACGTAGTCCCCCTTACAGTAGATCCTGTTGTCCCTGATGAAGCACGAGGTCTGTTCGTCAAGTGAGGTATGACATATGCAGCACCTCAGACAATCCCCGTGCCAGGAACGGCCGTTCACCAACAGCAAGAACTTGTCCAGGATGTTTTCCCCGCACCCCTGACAACACCTCGTCTCCAGCTGCAACAAACAATATATGAGTGGGTTCATTATTCTCAAGACCTCGTGTATGTTGTGTGAGTCTAAGCAGGTTAATTGTTTCACCCAATATGGTGACACCCATGAACCACTACTTATTGACTTTAGTTAATCTTGATTCACACGTTCGCCGGAAATAGAAAGAATAATCCGCCTCAGAGGCGCAGTAATTCACTCGCTGAATGTTGACCCATGATGCATCGCGATGCTAACTTAAAACAGCTGATTATCAACATATTTTATTTCCTAGTAGACAGATATATTTTATATAATTCTCCCGATGTATGTTTACAAATTACAACGCTGTGTCGTGGCACAATCCAATACATCGATACAAGCTTTACATTAACGGGTTATTACAAATCTCCTCACAACGGACAACGAAGCTGTCTACTTGCTTCTAGCTCTACAGCGCATGCGCGCTGATTTGAGATGGTTGAGTGTGAGATTTGATTGGTTCCCCCGTGCCGAAGATCTCAGAAAGAGCGGACAAAGTAGAGCTGAGTTGAACTTTAGCGGAAAAGCTCGCGCTGATGAGGCGGAGATCTTGTGATTGGTTTAGAGCTCGTCACGTGGCCAAGTTTCTGTTCTGCGCTAGTTTTTCGGCGAACGTGTGAACCCACAGTTACTATAGCGACAGTTTCCATTTTGTTCCGCTTCTCACTATTCGTCAGAGCTAACCTCATGTGGGGTAAGAAGAGAGTTGAATCTAAAATAACGTAAACCTGTGCCAAAGTGGAGGAAAATCTGGAAGACAAGTTAAGGAAAAAAATAAACACCTCAGTTCTTTCGGACGGGATTCGAACCCCAATCACTGCATCTAACAACTAATGTAGAACACTAATTTTCAGCGTGGTTGAAAAATGAAATTTTGGCAGAACGTAAAAGAACACTATCTTATAACCGAATACGTCTAAAAATTTTAAAATGGGAGTGTAGGAACCGAAAAAGGTTGAAGGAGGAGGTAGTAGGCCTACTTTAAAATGTGTCCAATATTATTAGAAAATTAACCGTTCGGCGTGGAAAAAAGTTTAAATTTGGTAAATTGGGAAAAAGGACTGGATAACATAAAAGCTGAACAGTTTGGAATTTTAAAAGAGGGGCCCGGGAAAAGAGTGAAAGGTGGGAGGGCTTTTAAAATTCCAAAATAATGGGGGAAAAAAACTTTCTGGATATGGTTGACAGTTTTAACTTTGTATAGGCGGACGAAAACAAATCTAAAAATAAACGAACACAAAAACCAAAGATCATCTTAAAGGTAGGCTAATCTATCAGCGTTGCGATTACATAGCAATAAATCGAAGGATAAGCTCACGTCTATCTATCTATCTATCTATCTAGCAATGTTTCTGTGACAGGGTCTATTATTTCATTTACACACCATGGTACACCTTTTGCTCTTTTTTTAAAAAACTATTTCTCTGACACAATGTATTATACTTTATTTCACTTATCTTAATAATTTTCGTGGTCAGGCAAATTACATTCGTTATTGCACTCATTTTGTGCTCTAGGTAAGATTTTGTTTCCAAGATTTAATTTATTAATTGCTATACTTGGTTTGGGATTGCTATAGTTATCTCAGGTTTGTACAAGGAGAAACTTTATTTTAAGTTGGTAGATGGATGTTGAACGTCCTTATTGGATGTTTTGACGCGGCCTACCCGTGCGAAGGAGGGGTCAAACTGCTGGTGTATTTATTATAAAGTTACAGAAATACATTTATATGGACTATAGTTATTTGAAGTTATATATAAGGTTACAAAAGTAACTTTATAAATATGTGTTATATATTAAATATTTATAATAATATTTAGCACCGCGTTCTTACTACCCGTTCGGGTTATACGCTTAAGTACTAATTACGCTAATGGATTAGGAATTGGGAGGGTTGAATTTAGAGTAAGTGAACACGCATTTGCGTGTAGGGAGAGTGGAAAACCACCCCCAGTTCACCCGACCGAGATTCGAACCTCGATCTCCCCGTCCTCGGCGGTCGATCTCAACACGACTAGCGCGTTAGCTAACTACGCCACCGAGGCGGGTAAATATTAATATTTATATTTTTTTTATTTTTTTATTATATATTTATAATAAATCAATATATCTAAAGTTAGCTCTGTTTCGAGCTCGGAGTGATATTATAGACCTACACCTGAGATAACTGTCCAAAGGTTTACGTGTGGTTGAGATATGTTTTATTAAATAGATATGAGGAAGGTATAATTGTATAGAAAATGTGCCGCATTTGGCGTAGTTTAAAAGTGTAAAAACCTCAGTACACCTGTCCGGAATAATTCTAACACCGACCTCACTGTCATCAAACCAGACGAGATTGACGCCTTATACGGCAGGTTCACCGATACGAGTTAAATAATAAATGGTTAAAGTAGCCTTAATTTATCGTATCACTGTAGTCTCAGACGCTTTTTGCTTTAATGATCAAAAGGAGAAGTAAAAAAAATAAAAATTAAATAGGCGCCACTAGCAAATTACGACTTTAGGCCAAGAGTTAGCGTCGCCTGCCTGTCTGTCTGTCTGTCTGTCTGTCTGATACAAACGAACTAAATCAACATGGACGACGTGGTCTCACAGGCTACTCGTGACTGCGGTTGTGGAGGAAGACTTGAAAACAAACCCAATAAAATACAAATACAAAAAAAAGAAGCCGAAGCACGTCTGTATCATTAACACTAAAGAGAGAGGGAGGTCTAGAAGAGGTATACCTTTACTTACCTAACTTCAGTGACGATCCGGTCACGTCACTAAGGTCCACCCGCGGCTTCATTACCATCACTAAGTGGCCCTAATTGACTGTATAACCCCACACACTAGGTAAATGTTAGGGTAAGGAACCCAAAACCTGTAATTTTTTGGACAGGTTTGTGTAGAACTGGTCGAGAAAAGTGAAGCAATCTGAGCCGTGAAGTTTACGTTTGTTTATAGGAAGCAATCAGTGGAACTGTGAACAGGGGTGACATCGTTTGGAGGCCACGTGTGGCCAGGCGGGGTGCTTTCATCTGATTTTGTTTTCATTTTCATACGACAGCGTCTACAACCAGACTAGTGGGATAGTGGTCCGAGGCCCTGGCTGCTTACCTAGAAGTACATGGTCCGATTCCTGGTTGATACTGGAGGATTTTTTTTTAAAAAAAATGGGATTAATTACCATAGTCATTAGGGTTTGTTTAGTTAGTCCTAAGTTAGGTTAAGATATTAATTGGCTTCACCTCATCATACTCACTATCACCCTCATACTCACTATCACCCTCATACTCACTATCACCCTCCACGGAAAGGATGTACTATTAGAACATTAGGGCGTCCCCTGAGCAACGTTACATTAGTACTGGACAATCTTTCCGCAAAACTGGGCTACATAGCTCAACATATTCAGATAAACAGATGACTTCTCCCTTTAGCAGGCAGCTGGAACTCCAGAGTAAAAAGAATAAAGAATCATACAAAGATAGAAGAGAATGTAAATGTGTGTGTAAACGCTGTAACTTCAAGACCAAGTAACAATAACCTTCCTAAATACCTGGGAAATCTAAAGCTGTGCACCTCCTGCTTGACTTTTTCCGTAGTCTGAGCTTAATCCCTTAGTCCGCTTGATCACCAACGCGCGTAACTCCAAAACCAAGAAATTTAGAGCTATGGAACTTTGTATAAATATTTTAGTAAGCCTAAGGAGGTGGATCTTGATAATTTCCTTTTACTTTTGAGAGCCTAATATTGTTGTTGTATTAATAATTTATCAAGATAATGAATAATATGATGCATGAATGAGATGCAACTTGTTCAAATTCATCAGATCATGATTGTAAATTTGGTTGATTTAATTTTATATTACTAATTTTTTTAGTTTCCAAGATCTGTTCCATTGTTATTTTTGATATTTAAGTTACTTATTTTCAACTGAAGTGAAGTATGTAGGAAAAATACCGCAAGGGAGGTAATGAAAGAGATGGGAAGAGCAGATAGCAGAAAGTGTGCAAGTGAGAGGAGAAGAACGGAAGCAATTAAAAGAGGAAGACTGGTAAAAGGACAGAGGGAGATGGAGGCATTTTACTAAACTAATCTGGCCACAAGTTGAAAACAGTTCATGTTTTTGATGATGATGATGATGATGATTACCAGCAAGGGTCGATGGATTTTTTAGCGATAAGAATCCGTAGCACAACTTCCTTCGGAGGGGAAGTAAAGCCATCGGTCCCATGTCGAGTGTGCACTTAAAATAACCCTGGAAGGTATATGAAAATACCTTTCCCGATAAAATTGGTAGGTCCTTTCGCCTTCGCTCATAGAAATTCTCGTGTTCAGATATAATCTGTCCGTTCAGAAAGTGCATGTTAACGTTCTACATTTTACCACCCATCCATGCTATTCGCATGTGTGGTGGGGATGAAGAGAGATGATTTAGACTAAATGTACACGTGTTTGCGTGGAGGTAGAGTTAGTAATCAGTCAGTAAAAAAAACTTCACTACATCCGGCAGGAATTCAAACCTCAACCTACAATTACAGGAGAACTAAAGTAGACATAAACTTATTTAAACATATTCTTGAAAGAATCCTTTTTCCTCCGTTTTGGAATGAACGAATGTTTGAAGTATTACTCATCAACGATCAACATTTTACAGAAGTTATAACTTATTATTTCAGCTAAAATAGATTGTCATCATTAACATTGTAACTGCTAGCTCTGTCAACATCATAATTCGACTATATTTTCATTCCATGGCGTCTATTTCTCGACATCAAAGTGTTGAGAGTAAGATTTCTTAATGCTCTTCTTTGTGTGCGACGTAAAACCCAGGAAAAGGTTTCCTTAGAGCGTATACTAATTTTTAACGATGACATGTCTGGTAGTAACAACAATTTATCCTTTAGACACGAGCCTTTTAAAATACATATGAAGGTGAGTCTCGTAACATGTGTTGTGATACCACAAAAACATACGTTTGAATAAAACCAACATTCTCAGGCATAAAATGTTAGTAACATACCCGACAACCCAGAAATTATCATTAAAGTTACCCGGTTTTTATGATGCATAAACTGTTCTATATAATAAATTTTATATTCTAGTAAAATATTTCTTTTATTTTGTATGTAGGGTAGTCGTAAACTGGGGGTACCTTTGTTAAAGTTGCTATCGATTTTTTTTAAACTCTTTAAAAAAATATTTTTTATTTATTTTTTTATTTGGGATATCTAAGATTGGATGAAACGGGACTCGAGATAAAAGTCAGTAATTTTGCAGTTTTTAAGGCAAAGCATTTTTTTGGCCAAAATAAATCAAATATTGCTCCAGTAGAAACATAGAATTGAATTTTCTTCACATGGTGACCTCAAAATTTCTTAAATATCTGTCAAGAGTGAACTGGAATTTAAAGACAGCTTTTTCTCTTCATTTAAAAAGTTTGTCATCTAATGTTGATATGATCATGATAGATATTCAACAACTGTTGATATCACCAGGTGAAGGAAATTAAACTCTATGTTTCTACTGGAGAATATTTGATTTATTTTGTCTAAAAAAAATGTTTTGCCATTAAAACTGCTCATTTAGTTTGAGCTAGAAATAGAGTAGATCCAGTTTCTGATTTACTTTGTAGTTTATTTTTGTCTGAAAAATTAGATAAAATAAAATTTCTAGGTTAATTTTGAGTGAGCTAATTTACTTTATCTCGCCAGTGACTTCTGCCCTACCTTAATATACGGTGACTTATATCCGATCATAGCTTGTGGTGACCTAGGCTATATCCGACCATAGCTTGTGGTGACCTAGGCTATATCCAATCATAGCTTGTGGTGACCTATGCTATATCCGATCATAGCTTGTGGTGAGCTAGGCTATATCCAATCATAGCTAACAGTTAATTTTAATTACTAAACAAGAGTATTTAATGCATGGTAAACATCACTATAAAATAGCAATGAGATTGAACCACTAATATTCATATGACAATAAAATAGTCCATGGTGAAAAGAAAGATGCATTCATGTAACATCGCCTACACACATTAATATTCATCAAAGTAGGGTTATTCCTCCCCACAACAAAAAATATCCGTTTTTTTTATTTTTTGTCGGGTTAGCTTTGAAAACGAAATAAAACATTTGTCGTGAAAACAAACAAAAAACCCAACATAAAATGGGATTACGGATCCAGCTCGCATATTTAATAGAGGAATAATGAATTCGTCAGTGAATATTCTGCTCACGGTTTGCCAAAGAGGCAGAATCCAGTGTCAGGACTAATGAATACGGAACGATGACCGGACTACCAGCGCAATGAACGAGTGCGTGCACACAAAATATAGATAGATGTCGGGGGAAGGAATCTAATTTACTGCCCCAATAAACAGATAGAGTTGGGAGACGTGGATAAAGAGGCGCGACATTAGGATGTATCGTGGGGAGACACTGGGGCGTGTGTTGTACAATCATGTTGCATGTGTGGATAAACGAATGTATCAGTTCTTTGAGGACTGTTCCTGACACTCGTTTGTCGAACAAAGGCTCGAGTGTAGCACTTTGAGGACTGTTCCCGACACTCGTTTGTCGAAACAAAGGCTCGAGTGTAGCACTTTGAGGACTGTTACCGACACTCGTTTGTCGAACAAAGGCAAGCAGTACATTGAGGCGCGCAGTACGTGTGTACTGCTCTGTATTCACAGGTACTAACAGGACGCTAAGCGGAAACGTCACAAAGAAACCCACGTCCTTATTTTGACTCATCGTCCTGAGTGAACTCCTTCATTCAAATCAATTTATTTACATTTATTTGATAAATTTAACGGGCACTTTCTGAACCGATTGATTACATCAGTACACAAGAATTTCTATGAGCGAGAGCGAAAGAGCCTACCAATTTTTCCAGTAAAGGTATTTTCACATACCTTCCAGGGTTCTTTTACACGTCACAATCGACATAGGGACAGACGGCTTTATTTCCCCGCCGAAGGAAGTTGTGCTACGGATTTTTATCGCTCAAGGAAAAGATTCATCGACCCCGGCTGGGTGTGAACCCCCAGGGTGCGAGCACTTTAACCTAAGGCCACCGAGGCCGACACGCGGCTTCAACTTAGTTTCACAGGACACGAGTGTAAAGGTGCTTCAGGCCGACACAACAAGAGTGGGTTGTAACAACGCAACTGGGAGAGGCCATTTCATTTGCCCACCGGAATAAAGAAGTAGTTGACCTTTTTGAATAAAACAAACACCACTCTGAGAGAATACATCCATCATTTCTCTTCTCTTGCGAACACGTCATCTCCAACCCCGTCCCCATGGACAGCCCACACCAACTGACAAGGATGTTGAATGCAAATGTGTCAAAAACTCGTGACGTCTACCCTCATAGCTCAGTGGCTAGAAGAGCCACTGCTTCGACTAAAAAAAAAAATACAAGGAAAATAATCCATTAGTTAAATATAAAATAGAACAAATCTTTATTTTTGCTATCAGCAATGACCATGTATATATGAATTAGTATTCAACCTGAAGGTTGGTTGGATCCTCAACAGTTCCACCGTCAGCTCTAAAACCTAGGCAGCACTCAAGAGGAGTACTAGGGAAATGAGGGGTGAGGTAGTTTCCTCGCTCAACAAGAAGGTACGATTGCACATCATCATAAACTAGCTCAAGGTCTGCGAGCAGATTCTCAATCGTCGAATACTGTGTGTGAAGTAAAATTATTATTATTATTATTATTATTATTATTATTATTATTATTATATAAAGATGTATTTAATATATATATATAGTTATTAAATATTATTAGCAATGTTTTAGTTCTAAATTATTTACAATCCCCATCATGTTTAGATAGTATGTTATGCATAGTATAATGACATGTGAAAGTGTGTGGAGTGATAGTCTGCCTTAATGTTGCTTTTTTGTTTGTTTTTTCCTTACTCTCTCTCTTCTCTTTATTTAGTTCTACTTTCTACATTTATTTTATTTTAATATGTTCATAAAATGTACAATCATGTATGTGGGCAATATTTTTGTAGACTACATATATTATAAACTAGTTTTAAGCATGTAAGTATAAACTGTCCATTCTTTATCATTAAGTGGGTAAAGTGTAATAAAAGGTGTTGGCCTTAACTTCACCCTAATAAAGATGTAATTATTATAATCATCATCAATATGTGTCTACCAAGTCCACCGAAACGCATACACTGAAAAAAAGCATGGCTTGGCGTATAAATCAATCAAAGTATTTAGTAAAATTTAAACTGTCATGTGGAGCTATTTTTATGTGGAATCGATAATACTATTTTTTATGCTACAGTTTCGTAACCCCTCTCACCCCGGTTAAGGTTAAGTGTAAGGTGTAAAGTCCATTTTTGAATCGGTTTGTTAGTCACTTGATTAAGTAACGCTTTTATTTTTAAGGTTTGCGTATTAGTTTTCAAACTAAAGAACATCATAAATTTGTCACAAGAATCACAAATTACTGCCTTTTTAAAATATCTCGTTTATTAAGTATTTTTATGTTAGCCACAGACGCTGGGACCTATTTTCATAAGTTCGTGTTTCAATTAAGGTTAAAATAAAAAATTAGTTAATTTTAAAATAATTGTTTGCTGTGAAAGTTTAGGCTGTCAAAAGTGACGGCAGCTCCCAATATTTTGGTCTTGTAGATCATGAAGTTTGGTGAATGGATATATGAAAGTAGATCTTGTCACTTTTGCTAGATGTCAGTAAACAACTCCCCCCCGCCCGCAATGACGTGACTTAATCTAAGCTTCTATCCTAACCAGCTCTGAATTTAAGTTAGTTATTAAGTCGTGTGCTGATAATTATAATTATTCGGTTCAGAAAGTGCAGGCTAAACACTTCAAATAAAAAAATATATATTATCTTTAATAAAAAATAGTACGTACTGATATTTGTGTGAGCCGTGAAGTTAGATGACGGTGTATGTCAGTGTGAGGGTCTCCTTCCCTCCAAACGGAGGGGTAGTTGGTGGAGGAGGTCTCATTGTGCTCGCTAGCCTGTCTATTCATTGATCTGTAAATATGCTGACTCCGCTCGACCTGCATGGGGCGACGCGACCAAGTTTCTGGGTACCTCTTCATCCTCTGGGCGACTAAGTGGGGG
>CABFWO010004799.1:27470-46239 GCA_902155825.1 Timema genevievae
TCTTTCAAGGGATGCAATGAGTAGGTTTTATGTTACATTTGAGCTTAAATAACGACCAAACCAAAGATAAATGTAGTCCCTGTTGCTTATACAAACTATGGGAAACATTTTAGTAACTTAATTTTAAACGTACCTTTTCATAAACTGATATATACAGGACGCTGTAATTATTTTATTAACGCCATGCAATTCCGTCTATGTTGCTATGATGCAGTTGAACGTTCTTCAATAAGGTGGCAGTACATATTTGCCAAGGGGAGAGTTTCAGACGGGTATGCTCATATATCACACCTGCTCATATTAGCCTGGTTTCCCCTATATATATATATATATATATATATACATTTTTTAGACGAGTCTTACTACCTGTTCAGGTTATATGCATATATATAAATACTTTAATGTGGCAGGGATTATAAAGGAAGCTTTTAAGAGGCAATCTACCTGAATTTGCCTGGAAGGAGTGTGGGAAACCATTTAGGATAAACCACCCTTAGTAGACGCGATCGGGATTCGAACCCCGATCTCACCTTCTTCAGTAGGCCAGTCCAACATGAGAGTGACGCCTTAGACCATTCGTCCACTGAAGTAGGCTACATTTTAATATTAATTTCTCATCAAAGTGTTAAAAGTATGAACATTTTAAAATCGGTTTGAACAAAGCATCAAATTGAAAAACTTTATAAAAAGTGTCCTAGTTATGTATTTTTTGGTACTTGTTACAACAAGAACTATTAAATGGCTTAGAATAAGGGATAAGGAAGAGGAAGGTCTATTGGGGATCATTTCTTATCAAGGTCATTGGTCTAAATGAGGTCAAAGAGTCATCAACCACATGTGGCGGCTCAAACATCGAGGAACAAACAAACGTAATGATCGATTGTCCAAACCCTAGCGCCCTTATTTATCGTACTTTGGTCAACTGTTTATCGTAGCTTGGTAAACTGTTTACAGACAGGCCCGGGCTAAATGACCTAGAGTTGGAATTCTACCTACCTTTTTTATTAGCAATGGCTCTTACTACCCGTTCGGATTATACGCTTATTGAACTAGTTCTATTCAGTCCACCTCATTACACTCTATCCCTATCTTGAGCTAAATCTCTATCCAGTCCACCTCATTACACCCTATCCCTATCTTGAACTAGTTCTATTCAGTCCACCTCATTACACTCTATCCCTATCTTGAGCTAAATCTCTATCCAGTCCACCTCATTACACCTTATCCCTATCTTGAGCTAGTTCTATCCAGTCCACCTCATTACAACCTATCTCTATCTTGAGCTAGTTATATCCAGTCCACCTCATTACAACCTATCTCTATCTTGAGCTAAATCTCTATCCAGTCCACCTCATTACACCTTATCCCTATCTTGAGCTAGTTCTATCCAGTCCACCTCATTACACCCTATCTCTATCTTGAGCTAGTTATATCCAGTCCACCTCATTACAACCTATCTCTATCTTGAGCTAAATCTCTATCCAGTCCACCTCATTACACCATATCCCTATCTTGAGCTAGTTCTATCCAGTCCACCTCATTACACCCTATCTCTATCTTGAGCTAAATCTCTATCCAGTCCACCTCATTACACCCATCTATTTCAGGTCCATTCTAATGTTATCCTCCCATCTACGTCTAAGTCTTCCCATTGGTTTCTCTCCATTGGTTTGACCAATCAATACCCTGAATAAGGTTACGCCTATAGTTTCTTCCATTAACGCTCTATATCCTGCCCATCATAACAAGTGAGATTTGATTACATTTACATGTGTGGTGGTGAGTACAAGCATGTGTGGTGGTGAGTACAAGCATGTGTGGTGGTGAGTACAAGCATGTGTGGTTATGAGTACAAGCATGTGTGGTTATTAATACAAGCATATGTGGTTATGAGTACAAGCATGTTAACCCACTCCAGGTTGACGGAATAAAATAATGACGATATAACACTAACAAATTATCTGAAAATGCAATAAAAATTAATTGTTTCAATTAATTACTCAGTACATTATGTAACTGCTGTGTTAACTATGTAGGAAAAAATCCACACAATTTGAATGACATGAATAATAAAATATTGTTCATTGATAAAAAGCTAGGTTCAAGAAAAATATGTTTATTAGGTGTGTTTGATTAATTAAAGAGCAATAAATTAATTAATATTAAAAAACAATAATTACAGCTAGCTATACATTAATAATGATTAGCCGAAATAACTTATTTATTACCTTAGGTGGTGTAACTTATTTTAAAAAAAAGTCAATCTTAGTTATTTCTGAAGTTGTAGGCCTATATTCCTTCAAGTTTCAATAATATTCCATTGTAATTAACACACACTTCAAGCTGCATGTAAGTTATAATACACAATCGACTGTCTTGAAAAGAATTCGACATATATCACAGAGTTACTGATTTTTTTTCTGAAACAAAAAAAAATATTTAGAGCCACATCATTTTTTAATAGTAGAGCTCCATAAAACTGTTTCAGTTATCGTCTCTACGCTTTATAAAAAACAATAGACCTCAAAGTTAGCCATTAGAATTCTCTTTACAGCTTGTTACACCCAACACGGGTGCTTGCGATGATAAAGAGAAACCGCAATAGCCATCTATTGTTCTAAACTTCTCATAAAAAAAAGACACTTTCCTCTTGACAAGTGCTATATTATTTCCATGCAATGTTTGTTTTTATTGAAACTGCCGACGATAAAGTATGCCTGAATAACGGTAGGTCATATCGTAACTCTTGCTGATGAATGTATTGTAAGGCACTGTGTCACGTTTTATAGATCGTTACTTCTTTATGTTTGGGATGGTTATTATACTTTACCTGGTATAACAGCACGACCTAGAGTTCCGTAAAACCGTCCTTATACTTTACCTGGTATAACAGCACGACCTAGAGTTCCGTCAAACCGTCCTTATACTTTACCTGGTATAACAGCACGACCTAGAGTTCCGTCAAACCGTCCTTATACTTTACCTGGTATAACAGCACGACCTAGAGTTCCGTCAAACCGTCCTTATACTTTACCTGGTATAACAGCACGACCTAGAGTTCCGTCAAACCGTCCTTATACTTTACCTGGTATAACAGCACGACCTAGAGTTCCGTCAAACCGTCCTTATACTTTACCTGGTATAACAGCACGACCTAGAGTTCCGTCAAACCGTCCTTATACTTTACCTGGTATAACAGCACGACCTAGAGTTCCGTCAAACCGTCCTTATACTTTACCTGGTATAACAGCACGACCTAGAGTTCCGTCAAACCGTCCTTATACTTTACCTGGTATAACAGCACGACCTAGAGTTCCGTCAAACCGTCCTTATACTTTACCTGGTATAACAGCACGACCTAGAGTTCCGTCAAACCGTCCTTATACTTTACCTGGTATAACAGCACGACCTAGAGTTCCGTCAAACCGTCCTTATACTTTACCTGGTATAACAGCACGACCTAGAGTTCCGTCAAACCGTCCTTATACTTTACCTGGTATAACAGCACGACCTAGAGTTCCGTCAAACCGTCCTTATACTTTACCTGGTATAACAGCACGACCTAGAGTTCCGTCAAACCGTCCTTATACTTTACCTGGTATAACAGCACGACCTAGAGTTCCGTCAAACCGTCCTTATACTTTACCTGGTATAACAGCACGACCTAGAGTTCCGTCAAACCGTCCTTATACTTTACCTGGTATAACAGCACGACCTAGAGTTCCGTCAAACCGTCCTTATACTTTACCTGGTATAACAGCACGACCTAGAGTTCCGTCAAACCGTCCTTATACTTTACCTGGTATAACAGCACGACCTAGAGTTCCGTCAAACCGTCCTTATACTTTACCTGGTATAACAGCACGACCTAGAGTTCCGTCAAACCGTCCTTATACTTTACCTGGTATAACAGCACGACCTAGAGTTCCGTCAAACCGTCCTTATACTTTACCTGGTATAACAGCACGACCTAGAGTTCCGTCAAACCGTCCTTATACTTTACCTGGTATAACAGCACGACCTAGAGTTCCGTCAAACCGTCCTTATACTTTACCTGGTATAACAGCACGACCTAGAGTTCCGTCAAACCGTCCTTATACTTTACCTGGTATAACAGCACGACCTAGAGTTCCGTCAAACCGTCCTTATACTTTACCTGGTATAACAGCACGACCTAGAGTTCCGTCAAACCGTCCTTATACTTTACCTGGTATAACAGCACGACCTAGAGTTCCGTCAAACCGTCCTTATACTTTACCTGGTATAACAGCACGACCTAGAGTTCCGTCAAACCGTCCTTATACTTTACCTGGTATAACAGCACGACCTAGAGTTCCGTCAAACCGTCCTTATACTTTACCTGGTATAACAGCACGACCTAGAGTTCCGTCAAACCGTCCTTATACTTTACCTGGTATAACAGCACGACCTAGAGTTCCGTCAAACCGTCCTTATACTTTACCTGGTATAACAGCACGACCTAGAGTTCCGTCAAACCGTCCTTATACTTTACCTGGTATAACAGCACGACCTAGAGTTCCGTCAAACCGTCCTTATACTTTACCTGGTATAACAGCACGACCTAGAGTTCCGTCAAACCGTCCTTATACTTTACCTGGTATAACAGCACGACCTAGAGTTCCGTCAAACCGTCCTTATACTTTACCTGGTATAACAGCACGACCTAGAGTTCCGTCAAACCGTCCTTATACTTTACCTGGTATAACAGCACGACCTAGAGTTCCGTCAAACCGTCCTTATACTTTACCTGGTATAACAGCACGACCTAGAGTTCCGTCAAACCGTCCTTATACTTTACCTGGTATAACAGCACGACCTAGAGTTCCGTCAAACCGTCCTTATACTTTACCTGGTATAACAGCACGACCTAGAGTTCCGTCAAACCGTCCTTATACTTTACCTGGTATAACAGCACGACCTAGAGTTCCGTCAAACCGTCCTTATACTTTACCTGGTATAACAGCACGACCTAGAGTTCCGTCAAACCGTCCTTATACTTTACCTGGTATAACAGCACGACCTAGAGTTCCGTCAAACCGTCCTTATACTTTACCTGGTATAACAGCACGACCTAGAGTTCCGTCAAACCGTCCTTATACTTTACCTGGTATAACAGCACGACCTAGAGTTCCGTCAAACCGTCCTTATACTTTACCTGGTATAACAGCACGACCTAGAGTTCCGTCAAACCGTCCTTATACTTTACCTGGTATAACAGCACGACCTAGAGTTCCGTCAAACCGTCCTTATACTTTACCTGGTATAACAGCACGACCTAGAGTTCCGTCAAACCGTCCTTATACTTTACCTGGTATAACAGCACGACCTAGAGTTCCGTCAAACCGTCCTTATACTTTACCTGGTATAACAGCACGACCTAGAGTTCCGTCAAACCGTCCTTATACTTTACCTGGTATAACAGCACGACCTAGAGTTCCGTCAAACCGTCCTTATACTTTACCTGGTATAACAGCACGACCTAGAGTTCCGTCAAACCGTCCTTATACTTTACCTGGTATAACAGCACGACCTAGAGTTCCGTCAAACCGTCCTTATACTTTACCTGGTATAACAGCACGACCTAGAGTTCCGTCAAACCGTCCTTATACTTTACCTGGTATAACAGCACGACCTAGAGTTCCATCAAACCGTCCTTATACTTTACCTGGTATAACAACACGACCTAGAGTTCCGTCAAACCCAACTTGTGGCCTATTAAACAAAGATATAGCAACTACTCAAGATAAACACGAGTGGATGTGTATATTATTTTAATGATGACTGTATCGGCCTACAGGTATTAGTTTCACGAAATACTGAGAGTACAAATAAGCCCGCCAAATTACCTATTGCATTATTTTTCTCTACACTATGCCCTCCACTTAATAACCCTTTGGGTTTCTTTCTCTCTTCATCCTTAGACTTATATCTTACTTCCTTCCTCTTTCCTCTCACTATTCAGAGCAGATCTGTATCTTTCAGATTTCACCTCCCACTATTACCCTTCATGTTCTAGCCTTTCTATAGGATAATTATTTATTCCTCATTATTTAGATCCTCCCAATATTTCACTCTGACTCTCTCATTTACTTTCTCTCTCATTATCTACCCCTCTCGTTATCTACCCCTCTCGTTATCTTTCCTTCTCGTTATCTACCCCTCTCATTATCTACCCCTCTCGTTACCTACCCCTCTCGTTACCTACTCCTCTCGTTATCTTTCCTTCTCGTTATATACCCCTCTCGTTATCTACCCCTCTCGTTACCTACTCCTCTCGTTATCTACCCCTCTCATTATCTACCCCTCTCGTTACCTACCCCTCTCGTTACCTACTCCTCTCGTTATCTTTCCTTCTCGTTATCTACCCCTCTCACTATCTACCCCTCTCGTTACCTACCCCTCTCGTTACCTATCCCTCTCGTTATCTACCCCTCTCGTTATCTACCCCTCTCGTTATCTACCCCTCTCGTTACCTACTCCTCTCGTTATCTACCCCTCTCACTATCTACCCCTCTCGTTACCTACCCCTCTCGTTACCTACTCCTCTCGTTATCTTTCCTTCTCGTTATCTACCCCTCTCGTTATCTACCCCTCTCGTTATCTTTCCTTCTCGTTATCTACCCCTCTCGTTATCTACCCCTCTCGTTATCTACCCCTCTCGTTATCAACCCCCTCGTTACCTACCCCTCTCGTTATCTACCCCTCACGTTATCAACCAATGTTATTGAGGAGACGCGATATAAACTGTTCCGTCCATCCACGACAGAAATAAAACCTGACTTAATAATACTAGTCAAGTCCAAACACATTATTTTGTGACATAATTAAGTCAATTAAAGGTTTAGAATATGTAGAATGGCTTATAATAGAACAAAACAATCCACACAAAAAAGTTGTACTTATAACAAAACACTTTTATATCGAGGTCACGAAGTAAAATGAAAACAATGTTGATGATTTTTCAAAAGAAAGTATTGTATTTTGTAAAATGGTATCGATAATGAGTATGGAACCTTTTGTCAATAGTCGATTTATCATTTCCCAGAGTTGGAAGTATATTCTTCGCCTCTTTCAGTAAAAATAAAACTATTATTCAAGGTTGCGTTAAGTTTTAAAAGAATGATTCACGGTTAAATGTGAGAAATGATCATTATCAACACATTATACTCCCGAAATTGTCTTATTGAACTATAAAATAGATAACCATGGGGTGGATATCAAATAAAAACAAACTTTGAGGTTAAAATAATACTTTTTATGATGAGTATCATGACACAGATATTATTATTATTATTATTTAAATTTGATTATTTTATTATTAGGATTAAGTAGTAAACCATAAAATAAATATATATATATCCACCAAAATTGCCTCTAAGACTAATTTAAGCTAATATTAACTTAATTTGAGGCAATTTTGGTGGGTATATATTTATTTTAGGGTTTAATACATAAACCTAACAATAATTTAGTCAAACTTGAAACAACATATACATTTAAAAAGTCTTTTTGAAAACACAAACGTATTTTTTCCACTCAAAATTAAAAATATGTTACTACATTATTAGTATTATTTTATAGTTATTGATAATATCCATCAAAAGTTACCACTGCAGATCACATAGCTTGACGTATGAATAAGTGGATATAGATTTAGTAACTTTTTATGTCTTTCCCATAAATACTTTCTGAAAGAAACTTAGGGAAATAAAACAAAATTGTTCCGTTCAATAAATAGCGCAGGAGTCGCAGATTTAGTTAAATTTAAAGTGATACATTTATTTTATATATTTCAGAACATCTTTAATGGCATAACACATAAAACAATTAAATATTCGTC
The DNA here is from genome assembly GCA_902155825.1 of Timema genevievae. NCBI lineage: Eukaryota > Metazoa > Arthropoda > Insecta > Phasmatodea > Timematidae > Timema > Timema genevievae. Next base: position 35,332 of record CABFWO010004799.1, read on the forward strand.
TGGAACAACCGCTCAGCCAGTGGCCCTGAGTTCAATTCTCGCCAAGGTTTTATTGCGAGATTTGATTGAATAAGCAATAAATCATATTCTGTGTTTTGAAGTCCGCTTTTTGTGTTTTTCCCTAAAATCAACTTTAGGTTAAGTGTATTTTGTTGTTCTGTGGGGTAATTGCTCAATACCATAAATTGCAAAAAAGATTTAGTTCCATGTATCGTATCGTAGAGACCCGTAAACAAGATTTAAGAAAAATAACCAAACTTTTTTTTTTTTACCATGGGATATAAAATAAATAGTTTGGTACGTGCAAATATTTGAACCTATTCCCCATTTAAAAATTTTGTTTTAAATATTAAATTTCTGTACAATCAAGGAGAGTAAATGTTCTGTACGTCTAATAAAGAGACTAAAACTACCCAGGAGTCGAGTAACAATATTGGCGGGCATGTATTCAAAGGGATATTCAATAGAGAAGAAAGTGTTCCAAGGTTCAAACCCCCTGAAACTCGAAAAGCAAATAGGATAAAGCTCTCTCTCCCTCCCTCCCTCCCCCCTTTTTTAACCCTCCGATCTCCAAACCCACGCTTAACACAATTGGATCAAGTAAGTACTAACAAGATTTCCGAGCATGGAACATAATCTTCCCTACAGCAACCAACAGACCGAAGTTGCTCCTGAATTTGCTTTCGATTATTATTCAGATCGTCGTCAAATGTCGTGTTTCATTGTGAAAGAGTTTGAAATAATATGCAGGCCGGCAACCAGAATGATTTTCCATCTCCTTCGCGAACAAATGATGGTCAAGTTTCGTACAAACACCCACTACTCATCTTGCTGCACGGGCTTAAATCATTTAAAGGTGAATGGAAGAGAAAGAGAGTTAAGGATTAGGTTGTTTCATTTTTTTAACAATTTATTTTGGCACGGTAGTTAAAATATTGTTTCAGTGGATATATTTGATTTACTTTTCTAAATATATTTATCTCTATAGTTTTTTGAATATCTATCAATGGCATCACATGAGTAGTCCATCTATTTCTTAGCCTCCCTTGCAACTTTTCCCCCAATTACTCGACATCATTATATTTGGTATTTTTTTCTCTTCCATCCTCATTACATGTCCATACCATCTCAGTCTTGCTTCCTCTACTATCTCATGTACTCCAACATCCTCATTACATGCCCATAATCACCCTACCATTACACATTAGCGTAAGTGCGTATAACCCGAACGGGTAGTAAGACGCGGTGCTAATAATAATAATAATAAAAATATGCTGTAACTTTTTTTTTATCAAATACCACAAGGGTTTGTAGACCGAATATTCCTGGTTTTACTCTGAGAGGGGCAGATATTAGCTTTTATTTATTTATTTATTTATTTATTTATTTACTAAACATACACTTTCTGAACAGACTGATTTGATCAGCACACGATAATTTCTATGAGAGAGAGCGAAAGAGCCTACCAATTTTGTCAGGAAAGGTATTTTCACATACCCTCCAGGGTTCTTTTTACATGTGAAGCACAGGGCCATTCTTCACACGTCTGTCACAGACTCTGCCTTAAAATATGAGCACGGGGCGATCCTTGGATAGCTCAGTGGTCAGATCAGTGGCACGCTAAGATAAAAGTCCTGGGTTCGAATCCCATGTCTAGGTGTCATTTTTCAATTTATTCGAGTTAGTTTATGTTGTGAACATGTTAAAAATAATGACTTTATTTGTTTGAGTATGTATATATATATATAGGTTTATAATAATTTACTTAAATATCAAAATTGCCACATTTCCCGCGAAACGTCATTGAAATTGAGCTAATTTTATCTTGTCATGATTATTCTTTACAATAGTAAAACTTAAATAGTAAAGTGTGCAACTATCTATTTTAATAAAAGTTTAATGGTGTTTGTATATCTATCCAGATACTTTTAAGATCTTCTCAATGAGATAGAATAATGAAATGTGGTGAAATTATAAAGGAACCACACAAGAGGTATTTTATATACATATTTTTCAAACTTGAAAAACTGATCAAAAGTAAAAATTATAAAAAATAAAAACATGTTTTATTTAATAATTTTAATTCGTAGTAATATTATTTGCATTCCAAAAGTAAGGAGAAACTATAATATAAATTTTAATCTCAAATCCAAAGAGAAATGAAGTTTATAATACGGTGACCTGTTTTAATGGTTTTATTTTTTAGCACCACGTTTAGGTTATACGCTTATTTAGTAATTACGCTGATGGCTTTAGGAATTAGAAAGCTTATATTAAGAGGAAGTGTACCCGAATTTGCGTGGAAGGTGAGTGTAAAAATCCTTTTGGAAAAACCACCCTCAGTGTACCCGACCGGGATTCGTACCTCTAGCTCCCTCTTATCGGCAGTCTAGTCTAACACTAGAGTGACGCCTTAAACCATGAGGCCACCAAAACAGTTTATGGTTCGGTTGATTTGAATGTATATTATAGCTAGCAAAGAGTGTTTGTTTGTTCAATGAAACTGTTACGTTACAGGTAACGTTAAACATATTTATTTAATCTGAGCTTACATTTACATACCCTAAATGTATTCACACAAACTGATTACTACTCTAATTAAAAGACAAGAGTAAAAAAAAAGACAACCTAAAAACTAATGTTCCGAGATACAAAACTATTTTTTTATTTAAAATCTTTCATTGTCTCATCTGCCTTAGCCTGGAACAAATCACCTGTAGACTTCACAGATGTGAATGGGCCATCTGATTTTGGAAACAGACTCGCTTTGCTCGTTGGGGGCTTTACCCCCAAACCCTCTGTAAGTTTTATTTGCTAGTGGATCCAAACTAATGTAGTTCCAGCGTTGTTTTGAACGTAAATGCTGGTGCAATCAGTTTTTTTATATGTCTTATCGTTTAGCCACAAGAGACCTCCAAAGAAAGGTCCGCACCGACTTTAAAGTTGCTCCGCAATTTTGAATTTTTTTCGGTGATGAAAATTAAAATTTTTAACTTTTTGGAATTTTCCCGTCGGTTACAGGCTAGAAGCTATAAGTTTTCCAAATTTAAAGTTTCTATCTCATCTGGAAGTGGGTAAACATTAATGTCAGTGAGTGAGTCAGCCATGTGGCTTTATAGTAGTATAATATAATAACTCACCAATCAGTATATCTCTAGCGTGTGAGCTGCGGCACAATCCATGTGTGTGAGTGTGTGTGTGAAGAATGTTTACTAGTTTTATTTTATTTCATCTCTCTGTTTCCATTACTGATCTAGAGCTATTTTGTTCAAGTTGATTACTGTTTTGATTGTTGGTGTTTTACGTATTTATCTCATTGCAATATTTTATATGTTTTATGTTCATGTGTATGTTTTCCTCAAATAATTGTCTCTTGTGTTTTATTTAATGATAATAATAATTGACAAATACAGTGTAATGTTAACTTAAGACATGATTAAATGTAAGAGAAGACTTATGAAAATTTAAAGTTTCTATCTCATCTGGAAGTGGGTAAACATTAATGTCAGTGAGTGAGTCAGCCATGTGGCTTTATAGTAGTATAATATAATAACTCACCAATCAGTATATCTCTAGCGTGTGAGCTGCGGCACAATCCATGTGTGTGAGTGTGTGTGTGAAGAATGTTTACTAGTTTTATTTTATTTCATCTCTCTGTTTCCATTACTGATCTAGAGCTATTTTGTTCAAGTTGATTACTGTTTTGATTGTTGGTGTTTTACGTATTTATCTCATTGCAATATTTTATATGTTTTATGTTCATGTGTATGTTTTCCTCAAATAATTGTCTCTTGTGTTTTATTTAATGATAATAATAATTGACAAATACAGTGTAATGTTAACTTAAGACATGATTAAATGTAAGAGAAGACTTATGACTTAATTTCGCCATGAAAATAAATACAATAATAATAATAATGATTCCTTTCATGCATCTACAAATTGAAGGCTCGGTTTTGTTAGGTTGGGTAGTATTCACATCAGCCTGTTGTAGACAGGCCTTAAAACTAGTGTTCTATATTCAACGTCATTCCGTCGTGAACCTTGTTTTGATTTAACAAACTTCTTAAATAACGTCTTCAACGGGTATAGGCACTCCGAAAGGCGGCACCCTTTACAAACGTTTCAAATATAAATAAAATAATGTCAAATAACCAATAATAAAACCAGTATATACAAATAATAATTACGTCACTTACGTTTTAGTGTCTTGTCTATAATTTTGAATACACTCAATCTGGTTCCAAAGAACAGAATGCAGATTTTACAAACACTATATTATTTCTAAAGATTCTTGAATAAACAATGACTAGTAGGTATTAAAAAGGAAATAAAAAAATAGCAAATTAAATATTGAAATGATACATATCATTATAATAAAGTGGCCATGTTCCCTTCATTAATTCATTTAATAGGCCCTACCATATTCAACGGAAAGTATAAAATAAAATAAAAACTATTTAGTTTCTGTGATCAACAAAGACTCGGTTCATTATATTTATAACTTTGTGTTTATATTATTTAAACGCACGCAGTTAAGGCTCTTAACAACTCATGCCTTTGTCAGTTGGTTTTTACGTTCACAATTATTCGGTAATTTCTATTGCATGCTCTCCTTGTATTAAAATACCTTCTCTGTATAGATAACCAGCATCGCGGAATAGTGGTCAATGCCCCTGGTTACTTAGCTAGAGGTGCTGGGTTTGATTCCCAGCAGGTACCTTGGGTAGTTCTCCCGAAAGTAGAACTACTCCAACGGTCACCAAGGTTTGGTTAGTTAGACTTAAGTGAGGTTTGAGTATTTCCACTGGTTCTATAGCCTCAAACTCACTATCACCCTCATCTCATTAGGACATGGAAAGAGCCTCCACAGAAGGAATGTACTGGTTAGTATTGCTACGAGTGATGTAGCCCAGACATGCCATTATTATTATTACTATCGTAATAATCATCATAATACCTATTTTACAAATAAACTGCTTCATTTCCGGTCGTATAATGTGTCCCATCGGCGTTCGTTGGACAATCATTTGGATTGGTAACTTCAAAATCTGGGAGGTGCATTTCAATTAAAGGCGATATTTACTCCAATGAAATTGTGAAACTCTTCATCGATTGAACATCTGATTAAAGATAACGTTTTTTTATTTTTACTTTTTTAGTTTTTTGGGGCCTCCATTTGAATTTTTGATCACCAAGTATACCTGCATCTTTTTATGGTTAGGAGCTACTTGCCTGAAATATTTTACCTTCCTATCACTTCTGGGTTTCGAGAATTTTTTCGACTTTGGTTTTTTTAGAAACCTGACTCCACTCCCCCCATTTTGGGAGCCCCAATGGTAATTTTTGGTCACCATGTATTCCTGCATCCTTACGGGGTTGGGGTTATTTGTCTGCAAAATTTCATCTACCTAGGATTTTTTGGGCTTCAAGGTATTTTTTGGCTGGACAGAGGAACTGGTATTTATCAAAATGGAGATTACTTTATAGATTTATGGTGTAGGCCTACAGTATTAGGCCTATAATCCGGCTAGGAAGGAAGTTTTTTAAACAAAAACAATGTTTTTTCTATCAACAATGGTATTATTTTACTTGATTATTAGTAATATTTTATAAGTATTGGTAATATCTATGAAAAGTGACATGTCAATTTGACGTATGAATAATATTCAAGAATTGTTTTATTAACTTTAATAGTTCTCGAAAAGGTTTCTTTCTTTTTTAATCAAACAGTAATAACAGCTCACAATACGAACTACCAATAGATTCAATCGAAAGTAAGGTAGTAATTTTTTTTAGCACCACGTCTTAATACCCGTTCGAGTTATTCGCTTATATACTAGTTACTCGCTTTGGTATCTAGAATCATCAAATTTAGCACGTTTATGGCAATTATATGTGCCAATATGCCTGCCAAATTTTATGATTCTAGTTGTCCCATAAGTGTGTCAGAAAATTAAAAAAGTGTGGAAAATATGCAAAATTTACCTAAAATTTAAAACTTTTTGTAATTTTCCCGTCGGTTACAGGCTAGAAGCTATAAGTTTGCCAAATTTCAAGTTTCTATCTCATCTGGAAGTGGGTAAACATTAATGTCAGTGAGTGAGTCAGCCATGTGATATAACGCTAGTGATTTTAGGTATTAGGAAGGTTATATTTAAAGGAAGTGTACCCACATTTGCGTGGAGGTAGAGAGGAAAACCATTTAGGAAAAAACCTTCAGCACACCCAACCGAGATTCTAACATTAATCTCCTCGTCATCGGCAGTTTAGTCTTCTACGAAAGCGACACCTTGGACCATGCGGCCAGCAAAGAATGGTAGTATTTGTTTTAATTTTTAAGGAAGCCATAGAATAAAAAAAAAATCCTTTATTCATCTGGAGACTACCGAACCTAAAATGAAAAGGAAAATAAGTTAGTAGTAACCGACCTAGAATTGAACCTTAGGCTCTCAAACCAAAGTCAGGTACATTATCCGAGCATCCAACTCTTCTGAGATAAAGCACACCCGTGTATTAAAGAAGTCACGATCCAACCTCACCCTTCAAGTTCTAGTTACAATACCAACAACAACAACAACAAAAAAGCAGTTTTTTTTAAAATCTGGCGATGTAACGTTTTGCACGCATGGCTCGTCCAACTTATTCTCTCTCTCTCGTTAGAATGGGAGGGTGGAGGTGGGAGGGGTTATTGAGTTAGGAGAACTCTGATTTCCACTTGTCTCGCCAACCGGCCCAAGCCACCCCTCCACCCCCCTTTCCAACCAACACACTCAATCCCTTACATGAGTTAACCCCTCAAACAACTTTGTTAGTTGGGGGACATAGACTATGCTACATACTCGCGCATGCGCCCACGACCGAACCTGGACACTCCATTGATTTATTTTTGTATTTAACGTGCGTTTTCTCTAACGAAGTCACCTATTCGTTGATTTCAAAGCGATTTCGAAAATCTGGTTGCATTTTAATTTGATGCACTTAATCCATCTTAATCCACACTTAAAACGCCAACGTATAAAATATTTATTTATCTGAGGTATTTAACGTGCACTTTCTAAACCGACTGATTATATCAGCACACGAAAATTTCTATGAGTGAGCACGAAAGAGCTCACTAAATTTTGCCACATACCTTCTTTAACATGCCACAATCGGCACGGGACCGACGGCTTTACTTCCCCTCCGTAGGAAATTGTGCGACGGATTTTTATTAGTCAAGATAAATTGGTCAACCCTGGTTTGGGTTTGAACCCACGAACATCGGGTCCTGAAGCTGAGCACTTTACCTCAAGAACACCGAGGCAAACAAATGTATAGAATAGAAAGTGAGGCTAAAAAAATTGAGCAATTTCACCCTGCGAGGTGCTGATAGCTCTTCCCCTTTTCCTCTGACGTGTATACACACTCACTTTACTACTTACACCTGGACACGGTACTTCTTTCTATTCTAGATCCTGGCGGAAAGATTCCTTCAGGCTATTTCCGTGACTAGACTAATTAGACTAAATTCCAGTCCCATAGATTAATTACTTTACCTTATAACGCGTGAACTGTAATGATTTGAGCTCAACAGATTACTGACAGGTCCCGTGGTGTAGTGGCCAGTGCACCTGGCTACGAACCTATGGTTCCCGGGTTCGATTCACGGCTGGTACCTTGGGTATTTTTCCAGAAAGGGAAATTACCCCAACTGTCGCTAGGGGTTGGTTAGTTAGGTTTAAGTTATGTTTAATACTCCCATCGTCTCACACCTCCATATTCACTCTCATAACATCCTCTCATTGCGTTGTGACGTGTAGACAACCTCCAAGGTGTACCCTGGGTAACGTTCTGTCACCAGAGTGGCTAGTAGTCTACATACAGGGGACATAACTAGAAGTCATGTTCCTCCCGGTCAGTGATGCCATACTATGAAAAAAATCACTATTTAAGAGCTTATAAATTATACACTTAATAAATTTGTTATATGAAATTTCGACAGTTGAACAACCTTAAAGATCCAAATACCAGCTCCAGTGGTCACATGGTATAAGACGCTAGTCTCGTAATAAACTGGACTGGCGATGTCGGGGAGGATTGAGATTTGAATCACAGTCGAGTGTATTGAGGGTGATTTTTTTTTCCTTAAATGGTTACCCACCCTTCCTCTATGCAAGTGCTGGTATATTTCCTCTAAACTCAACCTTCTTGATCCTTAAACACATCAATCTAATAAAACCCCCAAGATATAAACATGAGATAACGGTTAGTTTCAAAATTGTAAAAATCTCGTCTCAAATTCGCTCCGGTCATTGCGTCACAGTCTCTTCTACCCCTGTGTTGTGACAACAGCAGGACTTCTACCCCTGTGTTGTGACAACAGCAGAACTTCTACCTCTGTGTTGTGACAACAGGACTTGTGTCACAGTTTCTTCTACCCCTGTGTTGTGACAACAACAGGACTTGTTTCACAGTCTCTTCTACCCCTGTGTTGTGACAACAGGACTTGCGTCACAGTCTCTTCTACCCCTGTGTTGTGACAGCAGGACTTCTACCCCTCTGTTGTGACAACAGGACTTCTACCCCTGTGTTGTGACAGCAGGACTTCTACCCCTGTGTTGTGACAACAGCAGGACTTGTGTCACAATCTCTTCTACCCCTGTGTTGTGACAACAGGACTTGTGTCACACTCTTCTACCCCTGTGTTGTGACAACAGCAGGACTTGTGTCACAGTGTCTTCTACCCCTGTGTTGTGACAACAGCAGGACTTGTGTCACAGTCTCTTCTACCCCTGTGTTGTGACAACAGCAGGACTTGTGTCACAGTTTCTTCTACTCCTGTGTTGTGACAACAGCAGGACTTGTGTCACAGTCTCTTCTACCCCTGTGTTGTGACAACAGCAGGACTTGTGTCACAGTGTCTTCTACCCCTGTGTTGTGACAGCAGGACTTGTGTCACAGTCTCTTCTACCCCTGTGTTATGACAGCAGGACTTGTGTCAGTAACTCGGTTATCCCCCATCCCCGCCCTCTCATTGAGGTGCTCCCCCCTCCCTCACCCAATGTGCTGACGCCCGTCATATTAGTGCCGGGGCCGGGCACTAGCCCCCTCCCCTCCCCTACACACGGCGGAACAATACCGCGGCGCTTGGCGAGTTAACCGAGTTACATTTCTCCCGGTGCGTACCGTTCGTTCGTTCTGACGCGAAATGTTGGGAGCGTTTCGTCGTGTGTTTACAGCCTTTCAGACAGTAGAGTTCAGGGGGATCCCCGTTGAAATTCACCCTTCTCATCTTGTCCCCTATGCGTTAAATAATAACTCACTCACGCCGTTATTTCGTTCAACTCGACGGCCCCATATAGTGTGAAGTCAGGACACCCTCGCAGCTTGTAGGTCAGACAGGTTGCCTATCCTACGTCTCAGCTAGGCGACATATTACATTCTTAGTTTTATTGGTACGTTCGATAGCGATGATGTTAAGGGAAGAATTGCCGCTCAGACGTTCAACTATAACGCGATAATATTCCAAGATACGTTATTTCAAAATATGGTTAACGCCAAAATAAAGTCGAAAGATTACAACAGAGCTGTTTTCTTTAACAACCCTTTAGTTTGAATTTTTTTAATTAAGAGGAACAAACGTGAAAATGTGACATTAGTTCATATTCAACGACTTTTTTACTAATCGTATTTACAAAGCTATGAGACTAGGCTCAGTGGATAAAAGGCTCTAGATTTAAACTTCCTATAACAAATACAGTAATTTTTGTACCGCGGTTCGGATCCCACGTTAAACTGTAGGTCCTCCATTTCATCTCACAATCACCCTACCATTACACATTAGCGTAAGTGCGTAATTTATAATTTTAGCACCATTTTCCCACAAGTTCGGGGAGAAAATAAAGGTTTTTTCCTGGAAGCAGCCCAACTAAAACAACATGGCGGCGTTTGCTCATGATGAAGAGGTTTTTTGTTGTTTTTTTTAATATCCCGTCCGGCGCCAGTTTCGCGAACTGTCCGTTGTTCACCGCCCTCTCTCTCTCTCTCTCTCTCGTTATGGGGCGATACAGTCCAATTTTTATAAAAAGAATCTTAGGGGAAAAAATTAGCAGCCAACACTGTTAACATTTTACTATCTTATTAGGGTTATTTTACAGGTATTGATAATATCTATCAAAAATTACAGCTACAGATAGCATGACTTGACGTATGAATGCGTGAAATTATATCTAGTAACTTTTATACCCGCTTCAGTGGCCGTATGATCTAACGCGCTACTCTCGTGATTTATTAGACTGCCGAAGAAGGTGAGAACGGGGTTCTTTTCCGATCGGGTGAGTTTAGGTTTTTTCCCCCCCCTGAATTGTTTTCCATTCTCCCTCTACGAAAATGCGGGTGCAAACCTTCCTTAATCCCTGACATATTAGTGTAGTTAGTACATAGGTGTGTGAAGAGGTATACGGCCCCGTAGTGTACCTAGCTACGTATCTAGCGGTCCCGGGTTCGATTCTCCACTGGTACCTTGGGTATTACCCCTACGGTTACCAGGGGTTGGTTAGTTAGGTCTAAGCTATGTTTAATACTCCCACCGGCTCCAAAACTTCATATTCACTCTCATCATCTCATTGTGGGTAAGACTGTAGACAACCTCCTATGGTGTACCCTGGGTAATGCCCTGGTCCACCAGAGCGCCAAATAGTCTACATACAGGGGACAGATAGATGTCATGTTCCTCCAAGTCAGTGATGCCAGACGCTTAAAAAAAATCCTGAACAATTAATAAGACACGGTACTAAAAAATATTTTATATCTGTCAAATAAGGGCCTTTCTTATGAAAATTGGATGGTACCAATGGTACAGACAGTTCTGGAAATTACAAGCTAAAGAAGGGAAGCTCCTTTAGACATCTTACACAGGGTTGGGGG
>CABFWO010004799.1:46351-58137 GCA_902155825.1 Timema genevievae
GGGGGGGGGGGGGGAGAGGACGTAAGATAGAGTGTGCAAAGGATTTAAAGGAGAGTCGGAGAAATAAAATATGGTGGGACAGAGATAATATGATCGAACCCTAATCCATAGCTCTCTTGTTCGTTAGTCGTGAGAATGAGTTGTTTTACACTTTTGTTTGTGAGGAATCGTGATCACTAGAGAGAAGATACCTTCGTGAAGCTTGAGAATAGTCGAGTCACCAGAGAAGAAACCTTTTCGAGCAAAGAAAGTGAAGCCAACCTTGGCCATGCAAATGTCACTAGTTATACGAGGGTGTTCCATTCAATAAGGTGACAAGAACTCTCATCAGAATAAATGTTTTATTGTTACCTTGTTTATTGGAACAAACCAAACTGGATCTGACAGATACTTAGCAGGAACTGTCTTCTGTACGACGTCATAGAAGGAAAGGTTGAGGGAAAGAGGAGCTTATGAAGAAGGAGGATTCAAATATTGGATGACTTGAAGGAAAGGAGGAGTAAGAGGATAGGGTGAATAGGCGTCGTAAGACAGAACGCATAATAATAACCCACATTTACGTGGAGGGAGATTGAAAAACTATTTAGAAAATACCACTTTCAGTACACATGACCAGGAATGAACCCCGATCTCCCCGTCTTCAGCAATCTAGTTTATTGAAAGCGTAGTGCCTTAGACCATGCGGCCACCGAATTGGTTATAAAAGTATTAACTAAAAGTAAGATTGGGTAGTGAAAATATTCTTGTATCACATTTGAAATAATTCATTCCTAACTTTCTTTTAAGTGTAACCTTGAAGAAAATATAATGCCAGGTTTAAGAAATTGTAAGAAATATCTTTTTTAAGTTTTTACCAATAGCAGAAATTACAGAAAAACAAAGTTAGCTGCTTTTTTATTATTATTATTATTATTATTATTTGAACACAATTTAGAAAACTTTTTGGTTAATTTGGCAAATTTTTTTACCTTTTCCTTTTTGACAATCAAGACTTGATATATTTTAACATTGCCGTTGTAATTTTCAATCGATCAAGACAAGGCAGAAAATTAAGGAAGAATAAAAGAATAATGTAAAGTAGTTCTAATCACTTCAAGCCATCATAAAAATATTACTGACACAAAGAATTTCAGGGAGCTTGAAGATGTGCTGACAAAGACATTTCTAGTGTAATGAAGTAAGAAATAGAAAGTTGGAAAAAAGTTAATATTCCCTGCAAATTGGATTACATCTCTCAGGAATTCACGATCTTAACACATTTCAACACTTGAATTTATACATTTTACTAAAAGATATAAATTATATGTTTTATATAAGTTATATCAAAGCGTTTATATAAATACCATGCTTGCTATTTTTACTTTCTTTCGATCCCTCGGAGAGAGTAGTATTGTGAATGTAGCTCTAGATTTTGATAAATGTCGAAGTTTCATGAACCCCTGAAACCGAAAAAGTGCCGCCTGTCTGTCCGTCTGATTTTCCCAAAATCCACTTTAACAGTTTTGATCAAATATTGTACCTAAGACACCGTTTAACCTTACAAACAAAATGGAAATTCTCATTTTTCCGTAAAAATAAATAAATGCATAAGCAGAAATTACTAATTTGTCCACAACTCTTTGCAATGATAAGCTATATGACCTATTTCGTATATCAAAGTTGTAGTAATATTAAATATAAAACTCTTTTGTTAGAAATATATTTTACAGGTGATCTACCCGCATTTGCAAGTAAGAAGAGTGGAAAACCATTTTTTGAAAACCCACCCTCGGTAGACCCAACCGAGATTCGAACCTCGATCTCATATATGGCAGTCCAGTCCAACACGTTAGACCGAAGCAGTTAAGAATATTAGTTAAGAGCAGTAAAAATGTAAACAAAGAGAAACTCAGTGAGGCAATAAAACTGTAAAACAACGAGGATAATGAGGATGAAAATTCTCACACACCATATAAGGCAGTGCTTTGTGAAGAGGAAAAAGTAGAAGTGATCGTAAAATAGGAGGAATGAGGAAATCACGAGAAATATCCAACAATAAGTATCTTACAAATGTGACTGGTAAGAAACAAAGGTTCTTCCAGCATGCAAGTACACACTGCTCCAATGAATGTAGACTATTAGAGAGCTATCACAAGTACACACTGCTCCAATGAATGTAGACTACAAGTGAATGCAGTAGACAGATTGTAAACGTCACCTGATTATTTGTAAGTGCTGTGTTAGGTTAATATTTCACACATACAATCATTCACATGGTTTGGAATGTTCCATTCAGATAAATAAATATTATAATTAGTATGTTAATCACGAGGGTTATTAGTGCCAATCTAAGAGGCAGGTGTGAGTAGGGCATTACAGCAGCGTTAGTGAAGAAAGGGTGTGAAAACCAGGGAGACATACATAAACATTTCCAGCCTGTGGCCGGGTCAGTTTAGTAAAATTTCCTCTATCTTTCTCCTTGAATTTGTTCCATACATCTCCTCTTACTTACACACTTTATTATCTGCTCCACCCGCCTCTTTATTGTCCTCCCTTGTAGTTTTTCATACATACGTCCTTTCCAAAATTTTCTTTGGCATCCTCTCTTTTTCCATCCTCATTACATGTCCATACCATCTCAATCTTGCTTCCTCTACTATCTCATGTACTCCAACATCCTCATTACATGTCCATACCATCTCAGTCTTGCTTCCTCTACTATCTCATGTACTCCAACATCCTCATTACATGTCCATACCATCTCAGTCTTGCTTCCTCTACTACATGTACTCTTGTTTCTCCTCTTGACAGTTAACATGTTCCTCACAAACTTAATTCCCATGGCCTCCACTTTCCTAGTCCCTCTTACATTCAATGCTCATGCAAATACACAATATCTTTGTAAAAACCTAAATATATTTGTCAGTGTTGTCTGGGACTAGCTAAAAGAATAGCTAATGCTGGTTTTCATTTGTTCTAAGGTGATCAATCACTGTTTTTCCCATCCTCTCCCTTAGATAGTGCTCGTGCTCTTCTAATAAAACTATGCTCTTCATTCTTGTCCCTTGAACAAGGCTACTAAAAAAAAGTTATGTAATGTTATATAATACATTCAGCTACGTCATTCACATTGCCAAACATGTTGTTTCATGTTATTCCTAACGTGAATTAAAGTTTTTGACTCATGGTATTTATTTTTATTGGGAAAAATGTTTAGATCTTTGTTTCGGGTGGAGTCCAAGCTTTATCACCGCCAAACACAAGGTGATTGAAACTAAACTGTGATTTACTACACCCAGTATTAGATTAACTTAATATGTGTTAAAACAACTAGACTGAATTGTGTGTGTCTGTAATATAAACTTTTTTTCAGCTGATCTTGACTTTAACATTTGATTTTCTTTCATAAATATAATCAAATAAATGGATGTTATAACAATAAAACTTAATAATCTTTGTAAATCTAATTTTCAGTAACTAAAAATATAAATACAAAAATAAAATAAATTTGTATGTAGTAATGAATTAAACATATTGCAAATACAACTATTTCGCAACCAAATACATACACGCTTCAGTGGCCGCACTGTCTAAGGCGTCACTCTTGTGTTAAGACTCACCTGCTGAGGACAAGAGATTGGTGTTTGAATCCCGGTCGCTTCTACTGAGGGGGGTTTTTTCCTAGATTTTTTCCCACTCTCCTTCCAGACGAATGCTGGTATGTTACCTTTAAAATGCTTCCTTTTTCATCCCTACCCCATGAGAATATTTATCATACATGTGTATAGCCTAGCCTGAACAGGTAGTTAGATGCTGTGATAAAAAAAACCCACAGGTAACCAAACAAATCTGGCCCCTGACAACTAACTAGAATTACCAGATTTAATTTCATGTATCCATTCGCCAAATCATCTGAACTGCTGTCACTTTTGATACAACACACAACAAACAATTATTGTTTTTAATATTTGCTTTTCTTCTGAGGGGCTTTACATTATATAAATACAAACTTATTAAAATAACCACTTGGAAATTTCTTTTTGTGTGTGTGTGTGTGTGGAAGCAATGTCTGTAGTTCACTTACAAAATGTTGAAAGCTTCTAAAATGTTACCTCCTCTTAATAAATTAAGATGGCAGACCATATTAAATAAGGGTGGTTGATTATATCATACAAATCGTGGTCGATTGTGTTCATCCAGATGTGCGTACAAAATAAGAAAGTTTTATTTTGAAACTAATATGGTGTGTGGTTTTTTTTAAGTTATAAAAAACACAGTTCTTCATATTAATGGCCAGTTATAAGGAAATACAAGTGTGAATATAATACTTAATAATTATTTCATGCACTTATAGCTACAATCGTGAAACAAAAACAGTTATAGTTGTATTGATACTTTTTATGAGAAAATAATAGCTTCAGTATTTTTTCAACCAATGTTTGCAGTAAAAATCTTCTGAAAGCTGTCACCATCAATCCCACAATGGTTGGACTTAGGGGATATATATATATATATATATNGTCCAGTCGAATATAACCAAGTCAGCCCCGAAGGGACACACTCAGAAAAAAAAAAAGTTTCCCAGACCGAGGGTGCAGTTATGTCTTCTGAACAGTACCCATATGAATATGATCTCTTGGGCTGTAGGAAAAGTCAGAAACAAATTAACTCACACAGTCCACGTTGGTCCTTTAGGGAAATTCACTGCCAGTGGGGCTCAACGTGTTTAAATCAAAACCGGTTCTCGTGTGAAGAACCATCAGAACAGAGGAACCAAACCAACACTTCCCCAGTTAAAATATGATTAAAATAAAACAAAATACTCAACCAATTTTGACAAAAGTTTAAAGAAATACTATACAATTAAAAGGACAAGAGGGCAAATTTTAAAATCGGAATAATTGCAAATTATAACTAAGTTTTAGTTGTTAATGATTTAGTATTTGTTCACATAGACACCCCCAAATGCCCATTTTAAGATTAGCCTATTTTCTAAAACATTTTTATGCAAACTTTAACTTATTTTTAACAGGGTGTTACTCGCTTTGGTGGCCACATGGTCTCGCGTTGGACCATACTGCCGAAAACGAGGAAATCGGGGTTCGATCCCAATTGGATTCATTTCCTCTCAATTAAATCTTAACCCGCCTCAGTGGCGTATTTGGCTAACGCACCAGTCGTGTGGAGCTAGACCACCAAGGACGGGGAGATCGAGGTTCGAATCTCGGTCGGATGAACTGGGGGTGGTTTTGCCTAAATGGTTTTCCATTCTCCCTCCATGCAAATACGGGTTCACTTCCTCTAAAATTCAACCTTCTCAATTCCTAATCCATTAGTGTAATTAGTACTTAAGCGTATAACCTGAATGGGTAGTAAGATGCGGTGCTAAATAATAATAAAAAAAAATCTTCCTAATCTCTAACACATTAGTGTAGTAATTAGTACATAGGCGTACAACCCGAACGGGTTCATTATAAAGTCAATGGGACAAATATCTCCCAATTATGAGACTTAAAAGAGAATATTTGCATTAAATTGGGGAGAAAAAAAAAATAGAACCATATTAAGAAAAGTTCATGGGATGTGACACTCTCTTATCATGTTTTCATTATCAAATGAAATTTCTTAAGAGTTGAGAAAAATATCAAAACACATTAATTATCACTATTAAGTAGGTAAACTACATGCTGCCACTTACAACTTGCAAAATACTTTATTTCTTTAAATATAACATAAACAAACAATAACTAAAATAAATGCATTTATATATGTACAACAGCCATGACAGAAAGTAACGTATATCTAGACATCATCATATTCGTGCTGTTTATTTTAAAAATGATATTAAATGATTTTTCAAATCTCAAAATTTGAGTAATGGCATAGACAACCCATAGTGAAAATAATTATTTTTGAAAACTTTTACAGCAAAGTTTACATCAATGCCTTTGTTTTTCTGTTATTATTTATGTAAATAATGAGATTATAATATACATAATACCTCAAAATTAAGTAGAAAACACAAAATCTCTTTTGGGCTAGATAAATATTTATAAATATTAAATTAAAATGTGAAACACCAATTCAATATTAATTTACAGCAAATACGTCATCATTTGTACCACAGATGTCAGCTTATCAATAACAAATCACACCACATGTGTGTTTTTTAATCAATTAAAGAATAACTTAAAACAAGAAAACTAGCAGATAGATAGTTCCAATATAGTTTATAGTGTGAAATTAAATTTCCTTCCTATGCAAATGGGAAGATCTGTTAGAAAAAACCGTTTATGGTTGACGTATTTAGGTTGAAATTAGTTAGCAATATAATCCATATTTAAAATAATAGTTTGCCAAAATATTAGACATAAGTAAATCACATTTGGAAAGTTTTGGCTAGGAACCATTATTTTAAAAATATATGTAATTTTTCGCTAAAAAGAAAACCTCTTTTCGCTATATGGGGTAAATGTATTATATTTGGAAGAAGATACAGGAAAGGTGGATGGAGTGTTTGTCCTTTATCTTTTACATGTTCCTATATATGTGTCCTACCATTCTTTACAAATTTCTTTTTTTCTCTCTCTTGTGTTTTTGGTCTCCTCTTTCAGGAAGTTGCGTTATGCATTTCGCACTCCCCCCTGCTGAGTTTCGATAGAATGAAACCTAGGCCGAGGGATTGAGCGGTAACTATCGATTTTCTCCAATGGCAGTAATGAAAAATGTGAAATATGTTCCACTTTTCATTGTAAAAGTTGTATTGTGTTTGTTGCTTTAACCCTTTTAGTGTCAAGCCCTATTACAGAATTCGCGCGCTAACAATGCCAGAGACCTGTTAGGTTGTGTGTGCGAAGAATGCCACAGATATTTCCTCCTTTTTGTAAGAGTTTGCAAAAACATTCGCCAAACTTTTATTTATGAAGGATTATTTTGATTTTTCTATAATTTTAAACCATATGTACAGTTCTTTAATAACAATAATATTATTTATACATTTCAATATTATTTTGTTGTAGTACATTTAATTTTATACAAGAAAATACAGCTATGAATATTATATGATCATAAATAGTAATAACAGGAATTTTTATTTGATATCCTACATTATATATTTTTGGGTGTTTATTGCTTACCTTAAAGCAAGATTCATTATATTTCTTATCTAATGAATAAATATATAAATTTATAAAATCATTGAGCCTATTTACTTACATTGCTAAAGAAATGTTTTCGTTCACATGACATAACATGAGAATCTAAATAGTATATTTTTCTAAACTCAGAACAATTTAACCCGTATATTTGAAAACTGTTCACCAAACTATTTACATCTGCATGAATGTGAGCGACACTTATGTTTTCAATGCAGCTCGTATGTAAGCCAGAGTTGCACTTAGCAAGTTGAGTATGTGACCAGTACTAAGCTCCCAGTTCAAATAACAACTATTTACGGTTGATTTTTGTTAGGGGAAATGTTCTCTTTCCAGTGATATATGACACTACTACACTATCTATCATGTAAAGCGAGAACTAGCTCAGATCTGTAGAGCCAAACTAATCGGCTCTTGACACTTTTAATGATAGTAGGCGGAGCAGATCAAATCAGCTCATGGCACTAAAAGGGTTAATATTCTTATATCCATCCACCTTTCCTGTAACTTATTCAATATATATATATAATCACATTGGTAGTAATGGAACACAAATTATGGTACAATTAACCACAAAATATGATATCAGTAAACTGTTTCTAGAATACAAATTAAAATAACTTTAGCACCCTATTATCAAACGAGGAAAAGAGACATTATAAAGTACAAAATGGAATAACCTCCCTATATTTAGGATCATTTCTATTTTTAAAGGAAAAAAAAATTCTTGGTAATTTCATTAGATAAAAGTTGAAAGAGAATAATAACAAACTTAGCAGAAAATTGTATACATCCAATAATTCACATTTTATATTCCACGTATCAAAGTACTTTTAGGGGTACCTAGGTCCCCTTCATTATCAAAAGAAATAAAAACAATTAGTTCCAATGAGTTTTCTTCTCGCTTTTTTACTAAAATAAAGGGGCCCAGTGGTTTTCAAAAATTACTGCGATGTGTTTTGAATTGAACTTTTGGACTAACAATTTTTTGAGAAATGTATAGATCTGGCGTATCTATCTAACTATCAATGTTTATTGACTTCGTACAGTTGGCTTCTTATTTTCAAGTGACAATGGTTATGTTAAAACAAATATATATTAATAATATGGCAGAAAGCCATTAAAACATAAGAATTATATCACATTTTTTAGATATCAACCAATAATTTTATTACAAATTAATGAGCAACTTTAAACTATAATTTATATGTGTATTTATATATTGCTTTATTAATAGATATTTGCAACTTTAGTTTTCAAAAATATCTTCATATAATATTTCGTTTTGAGGACAAATTCAAAAAAAGAATATATATTTTAATAAGTGCATAATGAGTGTAAACTAGAGGTGAGACACTCAGATTCTCAATTCCCCGACTCCTAGAATCCTATTCGAGAGATTCAAGATTTGTAAAAATCTAAAAGAAAAAAAGTATATCTAATACAATTTATAAAGACCTCGACTTTTAAATAATAATTTTAAGCAATTGATATAAGGAATTATATAAACTTGTGACGTTTGAAGAATAATAAAATCGCAGGAAAAGGATCCAAATTGTATTAATATAATTAATTTACATAAAAAGTGTTCTCTCTGTTTTTTATGATGTAATGGACACGATAAACAAAATAGCAACAAGCTTAAGCACATTTTAAATTTTAAAATCAATTTGAAGTATTTTCACTTTGAAATTAAACCTTTTTAAGGATTCGAGATTCGAAAGAAAATTTCTGATTCGCAAAAATATAGGATTGGACCCGTCTCTAGTGTAAACTTAATTATACCAGTACAGCATAAACTTTAAATCACATACAGCACTTAACCTTATGATAAACAAAACAAGATCATATTCATGTGGACCATATTTGCTTAACGTAAGTAACACTTCAAAAATCTTAAAAATATGATTTCCAGAACACGAGTCGTATTCGATGACCAGACAAAAGGCAAGTATACAAAAAATATTATTAAAGTCTTGATACCATTGTATAAAATATTACCTAAGCTAATGTGATACACACGATAAATATATTATATACATTTAACCAATATTTTGTATAAAAATATAAGAGCTACATGAAACTTTTCATATGTATATATATTTTACAACTAACATGAAGACTTCATGAAAAAGCAATATTAATCATGCTCGATAAGTCATTATTTGATGGCACAAGGCTTGGCCAATGAAGGATTGATGGAAATGAAAGAACCGTTGTTAGATGTGATTGAGGGTGATTCTATACTATCCTCCTCGCCGCCAAGTCTGCGGCTTTTGACAAAACCACTTGGATGTCCATGGACGGGAAGTTCTGGAAAGCAAAGTAAGGTTTTGTACTGCTCCAACTCAACAATACTAGTTTCCATCGTCATCACCTGGTCAACGATCAACGTTACAACACTGCAGTGACGTGGCCAGGTATCATATCAGAGGGGGGAAAAGAGTCTAAAGGGAATATCCTCCTTCATCCAGCTATCGGCCTGATTATACTTCCCCTATCGCACATATATTTGGGTGAAAAGATAGCTGGTAAGGTGGTAGATTTTCTGGTCGACACTTAAGTGCCGCTTCCTTAAAAAGGTTGTTATTATTATTATTAGTGCCGCTTCATTAAAAAGGTTGTTATTATTATTATTATTAGTGCCGCTTCCTTAAAAAGGTTGTTATTATTATTACTATCACCGCGTCTTACTACCCGTTCGAGTTATACGCACTTACGCTAATGTGTAATGGTAGGGTGATTGTGAGATGAAATGGAGGACCTACAGTTTAACGTGGGATCCGAACCACGGTGGAGGCCTGGCATTTCTCACATTCACAAGTTGTGATTAATACACGTCTTGTCAGAGGTGAAGGAAGGGTTTGGTAATCAGATAAATCTGTGCCGGGACCGAGGATTGAATCCTGGAACACCAGCACACAAGTCCGACACCTTACCCATAGACCACCAGGTCACCTCCCTATTGTTATTGTTATTACTATTACTATTATCACAGCGCCTTACTACCCGTTCGGGTTATATGCTTTAAGTACTAATTACGCTAATGGGTTAAGAATTGGAAAGGTTGAATTTAGAGGTAGTGAGCCCACATTTGCGTGGAGAGAGAGAGAGAGAGAGAGAGAGTGGAAAACCATTTAGGGAAAACCATCCTGCAGTTCACCCGAGCGAGATTCAAACCTCGATCTCCCCGTCATCGGCAGTCTAACTCAACAAGAACTATGCCACCGAGGCGAGTCTTAAAAGGTTTATCATCCATACATCTCCTTAATGACGTCATGTTTGCTAATACATTTATTGAGGCATTAATGTCTGCAATGGAGATCAACTTCTACGAACATAAAGATTTTCTGTGAAAGGTCGACATACCTTGAAAACGAGGGTAGATATTGCTCGGAAGAGAAGTTGGGGGAAATCCTGGTTTTTAAGCAATTATAACTTAATTTGTTAATGTTATTAACCACAAATCTGAGGATTATATTATCAAGTTGTCGAATAAGTCCCCCACGGGCTCTCTCTTGTGTCAACAATGATAAACCCGTAGAAAGTTTTCAAGTGCATTTCGACTTAAAAGGATAATTTACAAAGCCTAGTCTCGTATGCTCTTAAGGACAGCCAGGACCAGGAAATATTGTTACTTGAGGCTTAGGGTTCGGCCAGACTGACAAGCAAGCGAGCGCACAAGCGAGTGGGTGGCAAAACTGGTGAGTGTGTGTGAGAGCACGTGATTAGCAGATAGCTCTCGTTAGTTGTTGACGAGGAGGCTCCGAATCTTGGTTCAGTGAAATGAGAGTGGTTTTTAACAAGTGATTTATTATGTGGTTTTCTCATCCTCTCTCCACGCTAATGGTTATTCTTATTTGTAAAGGCCTGCTTTGATTATAATATTGAAGTATTTTATATAGGTATGGTTTATGATCTTAGCAATTAAATCAGGCCATTAGTAGCAAGTGTGTTAAACCTATCGATAATAATAAAAATGTTAAAATGAGAAGTTTTCCTAGCACTCAACAAACCAATATACAATAATATTCTATAGTGAATATCATCTCTGAGGGAAATGCATGGCTACTGTTGGAAAACAGCCTTGTCATTCTCTCATTTTCTTGTGGTCAATCTCCCCTCAAATACAAGACAAGTTTGGCAACGTTGGTTATTCAAGGTTGCCAGTAGCTCCTTCTTAACCTAGCACACCACCTTCAGACATAACTGAGAGTGAGGAGATTTGGCAACAGTTAAATAATAAATAGCAAGGCTAAGGTGTTTTTTTTACCATTCAGTTCCCTCGGCAATGATCAATTTTTTTAACAATTTTGATACCAGTTAGAAGAGAGGGTATCAATGAATTTATTTTGACATCGTTAAAGAAATCTTTTGAGCACTGCTTTCAGCAATTCATCAAATCTAGTTACCACCAAGTTAATCAGTAACACCCCTATAAGATCAAATGTTTGAACAACCTTAATGCAGTGATTATATTCTTAGAAACAGCCCTATCCCGAGTAACATAGTCTCCTCGCCACATGTGTGTGTATGTGTGTGTGGTGGGTGAAGACTTAACAGGGAAAGGGAGAGAGAGGAATGAATAGAAGCAATCAGAGACGTACTCTTCAAATTACAGGGGAGCGGTCATTCCCCCTCCCCCCCCCTCTC
>CABFWO010004800.1:0-58136 GCA_902155825.1 Timema genevievae
ACGTCTGTGCCTCTGTGCCGACACAGCAAGGCTGCTTGACGTACACTACCGTAATAAAGCTGAAGTCATGTATACATGCGAAACTCAAGAGTTGCAAGTGGTAGTAATGCCCTTAAGCACGGGACTGAAGCCACCACGGGCTCGCGGACCACGCTTTGCGATGGTTCGCGCTGGAAATGGTAATGGCTTTGTTGAAAGTGGCTTATCCAAAAGAACATCGATGTTGAAACGGGAAATGCTGTATTTGGTTTCGAAACACAAACACAAATTTGAAAAATACAAGGTGTAAGAAATGGCGAAGGCGGTGTATCGACAAGTCATTCGTTTTCCTCCGTATCATTGTGAACTTAACCCTATAGAGATGGTGTGGGCTCAAGTAAAAACATTTATTAAAATTAACAGTGCTAGTTTTAAGGTTAAAGATATGTAGCCTTTAATAGCTGCCGCGTATGAAAAGGTTTCTGTAGAAATCTGGTTCCATTATGTAAATCATGTGAAAAAATTGAAAATGACATGTGGGAAGCAGAAGAGCTGACGAGGAGCAGTTTAAAAAAAATTAACTTCATCACCTTCACCATCCTCTGTGTCATCTCCTCCGCCCTTAAGTCCACCTACTCACTCTCAAAATTTTGAGCTACCTGGGACATCCGCTAAACACTACTTCACAGTTGATGGAACCACACCTTTGTGCAGGGACAGCGATGAAGCATAAAGGTATTTCTTAGGTTAAAATTAATATGATATTTACTTTACAGAGAGGGCTTCCCCCCTCATAATTACCGGTATTTTAATTTATAAAAAATCATATATTAATTTATTATTATTATTATTGAGTTTTAGCTTCTACTATAATAAGAATGAATTAGGTAGGCCTAATTGTTTATAAAAACGCACACACATTCACGAGCAAACGTAATATTTTTGTATAAACCTTTGTACTTGAGAAGACCCAAGGGGGAAGACCAGCTTTGAAAGGATTCAATCTCCAACCTATTCATTGCAGGTGACAGTGTACAATGTATATAAAAAGTGGCATTAATATGATAATAAACAGAATAATACACAATTCTTGACAACCCAAACTTCAAAGTGATTGCCATAACGTGTATAAGTTTGTATAATTTGCTAAGGTTGAATGTAAAAGTTGTCGGTTTAGAGCGGGTGAGATTTGGCAACTGCGCGCTCCATAAGACCTGTACTGCAGAGTAAGAGTGGAACGGACTAGAGATACTTATAAAAATAAGGATGTGAGAGAAAGTGCCTTACGTTTGATTGTGAACCAAATAGAAATGGATTAAATTACTACTGCTGACATAACAAATAAAACAAAAATAATAGGAACAACGTATACAAAAGTGCTTACAGTGGTTTTGAAATCCAAATAAAGTGGATCAGGCACTGATGAAAGTAACCGAAACTATTATGGTTCAAAAACCAAATGTATTTCTGAGAGGTGTGTCAACAACAAGAGATAGCACATCAAATTTTGTAAGTAAGCAAGCTTGTATATTTTATTGTTTCTCAACATATCACAAACCATACACAAGATTGTGTTACTTAGATAGAGTAGGATACATACTTCACGACATACCTGTCACGTTTACTAGCAGTTTCTGTTGGGTAATTATGACTTCCAGTAATCTGGTCACATCGATGTGACGTAAAGCACTTGTTTGAATGTTTTACAAACTCCAGGAACCCGGCATAATAGAGCTAGCACTGAAGTATTCGGTATCAAATGGACCTATTGGCGCAAATCTCTCTTCAAATTAGTACTATGTTTTATCACCTCACCAAAGGTGCGCTACTGTAGTAGCTAGGGCAATCACCCCACCAACCCCTCTCAACCCTCCCTTTCAGAGTGTCCTTGCCACCACCCCTAATCCATCCACCTTATTGCTTACTACTCAACAATAGACAAGCTATCACCAATGTACTCTCCAAGGAGCAGTGCAGAGTTTTGAGCTGCATCTCGGGGTTTTATTAGAATTACGTCCAAAGTCAAAGGACAAGGGCTTGAACCCCTGTCAAATTATAATTTTTCAGAGTTACCTTAGGAAATCACTATTTACAATAAATTTTGACATTTTTATTTGGTTTATCTATTACTGTAGAAATATATAAAAATATTTTTTCCCCTATATTTAAAAAAACTAATTATTTAAATACGTGGTATAGGGAGGGACGAATTAAAATAAGTGCACCACAATTTGTTTGTACAGAAGATAGAAAAACAAAGTGAAACACCACTTTTTTCTAGGTGATAGGCTGATAAAAAAAATTGGAACTATCTAAAAAAAAAGAACCAGATAAAAGTTGCCTAAATTGATGAAAAATCGTAATATTTTAAATTTTATCTCAATTAAATAGAATGTACACATTGTGCGCCTACTTCATTTTACAAATACTGTTCGCTTTTTTTCGAACATCTTACTAACAAGAACATTGTATTCTAAGACCTAAAAAAATGTGGATTAATTAAAATTGGTAAACCATGTTTCCATATAAATTAATTAGTTATTATTATTATTACTATAAAAAGATTATAAACTATCTAAAATTATCTTTTTCTTTTTATTGTTACGTTCAGTACACAGGTTAATTTTTTAAATTTATTTATTTAGCACCACGTCTTACTACCCGTTTGGGTTATACGCCTATGTACTAATTACAATAATGATTTAGGGATTGGGAATGTTTAATTAATATGAAGTGCACCCGCATTTGCATGGAGGGAGAGTGGAAACACGTTTTAGGAAAACCACCCACAGTGCACCTGACCATTATTTGAACTTCGATCTACCCGTCATCGGCAGTCTAATCTACTGCGAGATTCGAACCTCGACCACCCTGTCAATGGCGATCAAGCCGATGGCTCTACCTATAGAACACCGCTGTGGTAACTAGGCTTTGTAAACAAATATTAGCTCTTTCTCGACACCTCGTAGAGAAAGTATTGTGATCGTCAAAATATTTGAATTCAAGATTTTGATAAATATTGGCGTTTTATGAACCCCTGAAACCTAAAAAGTTGTTTCCGCATTGTCATCTGTCTGTACCTCGGGCTAGAGTCAAAACTATTTTACCGATTGGGCTATAACTTGGTATCTAGGGTTTTCATAAGGTACCCCCAAGGGGTTTTGGGAATTAGATATCTAACCCTTAATTTAAGAGAATAAAATGATTTTCTAGAAATTCGCTCCAACGGTTTTGAATTAATTCTGTATCTAGACACTGCTCATTATTATAAACAAGATGTGAATTCTCATTTTCTCACTAACATGAATTTGAGGGTACCTTACACGAGGTAAATTTTCCAATTTTACACATTTATCCACAACTATTTGAAATACGTAATAGCTTATCATTGTAAAGTTGTAGTATTATTAATGGTAAAAATATTTTTTTAAGTATATTTTTATCAAATCATAAAGTATTGAACTATAAACAAATAAATTATATATTCTTTTTAATCCAGGTCTTAGAAAATGAATTTGATTCTTATGCTCTTTGGTGGACAAAGATAATTCTCTTTTCTCAATTTTTCTGTAACATTATTTCTAGTTTCTAATGTCGTAGAGTAAGTAAGTAACAGTGTATTTAATTTAATTCATGACCTTTGGTATAATGTTTCTACAACAATGCACGGACCTATTATTTTGTTTCACAAAACTTACAAGTTTTCAGTAAATACCTATTTTAAGAAAAAAGCGAGAGAAAGTTCGTGCGGTGCACTGTAGTATTTATTTTTTTATTACAAAAAATACAAAATGGCCTTTAACTCTATGTGAGTTGGTTTGTGGACCTATATTTTCTAAGATTCTAAGACACAAGTAGATGTCATTGTAACGTAATCAATATTACTTTACTTATGTTTATGTGTACAGCATGATTCATAATTTCTGTACCTTTTTTTTTAAACAACATATATATATATATGTGTGTGTGTGTAATTTCTTTTAAAATAATAAAGTCTTAAATTAAAATAATCTGATAAGTATTTTCAGGGGACAGAAATAATAGCTTTGACACACATGCCCCCTCCCGTATATTAAATTCCTGGATGCGCCATTAAATCTTAATATCTTCAAAATTAATCCTGCTATAAGTAAAAAAGTCTATAAAACATGAATAAAACCGTTTAGAGAAAGAATGGTCACCTCTTCTTACAAAACCAATGTTATATAATTAGGTTTTATCTAATTAAGAAACACTGTTTGTGCAAATTGTTTATAAGCTAAACAGAATCAAGCCTACTCCATAAAAACACTTTTAACGTAGTTTATGCAAATACAATACAGGGAACCTTTTCAATAACTCAGGTTTGGAGGTAATAGTAGTAACAAAGTGACAGACATTAATTAGCGTTAAGTCAAGGATTTTACCTGAACAGGATATAAATGGGGTGAGGGAAGGGGGAATAGCTGGGCTTACAAAAGAAATGGAAACATAGATAATGCCAAAATGGGGTTTGGGCAGGAAAGGAAAAGGGGCTTCCGATGACAAACCCATCTAGCAGGAAACGACGGAACTTTTTCAAAAGTTTAGACACAATTTAATTTGAAAATATAACATTTTGTAAAAAATATTGTATTGTGAATATTTGTCGTGTATGATATAACATTATCTTATTCTCTATAATAATATGATAATTTAAAACTATATTCTTGTATTTCATATTTTATTTTACTTAAATTTAATTGAAATTACGTCGTAATGTAAAAAAGTAAATATTAACTTATTACTTTTGTATTAATATAGTTCATTTTAAATCAACAATTTAAATATAATTCGAAAAATAGCATGTTGTTATAATGCATAGTTTCTGAGAAATAGGCTGAACAACATTATCGTTCTTATATAGTAGGTGTCCATCCAAATCTTAACTCTTTGTGTAATGCACATGCTGTTTTAGTAATTATATCTACTTTGTCAATTCCAACAGCAATAGGTTTTTCAAAAACCCTAAATCTAGAAACAAAAATTCTGAATGCATTTCGATGATGCGGCGTGCTCGGGATGTACGATGTTTAAAAATCTTCTGCTTTCTGGATAGATTAGTAGCTCTTTCATATGATTTTGAAATAAATGTTTTTAGTGGAAAAGCATCTTCGGCGACCAAAATTTAATTTCCTGGAAAATTTAACATATTTGCTTCCAAAGCTGCATTCAAAGGGGAATTTGAAAAAACTGTGTCATCGTTTGCACGGCCATTTACCCTCATATAAATATAACGGAAACAAAAATTAGCATTATCAGATGAGAATAAAATTATGCTAAATGTTCCTTTGTAATTAAAATACTCGTATTTACTATGGGGCGCGTTACGAACAACAACATGCTTCTCATCTAGAGCACCACAACGGTTAGGAAAATTTCATTGGCTATAGAAATCATTCTGAACTTATTTCTATTATTCTTTTGCGCGTGGTACCTGTAATAATAAAATAAACATGATATTATGTTTCTTTATCAGATACTGTCCGTGAATGAATCTGAACAGGAAGAAACACATGAGACACATGATGAACAGTTTCATCTGAAATCGCAACAGTTATTAAAGTAACACTTCAACCTAAAAATAAGCCTACAAAACAAATTTGGAAGCCCACCGACCCCCAAACATAAGCTGTCGTCAGCGATTAACAATATTTATAATATACATGCAGCAATTGATAGACAGGACAAAGTTTCACAAAAAACAAAACTGCGGCTGATGATGAATTTGATGCATTTGGTAAGCTTATTGCAGTGCAGTTGAGGCAATTACCTATTTATAATGTACTCTGATGTTAAACAATAAATGGTACAGAACTCCGTATGGGCTTTCTCACTTCATTGTTCAAAAATTGAGATATTTACTCAAAACTCATAATATTTGTGAAATTAAATAATTTACACCAGCAAACCCGAGCAAAAACTGCGCTATACTTATGTAAAACATTTTTACTCCCAGTTTTAAATTTTATAATTTTATTTTTAAAGAATTAAAGTCCTCATTTGTATATTTAGACCAATAAAAAAGATCGTAGTTGGATCCACAAGGGTCAACCCTTCGTATTAAAATATCGACTTACGGTTACAGTTTTCAACATTTTATTAGGGGTTTCATATCTTAGGGTTATCGCATTGCTATTAAATTCTTCATTTATGAATTTAGACCAATAAAAAGGTGAATATTGACTAGTGAGTCTAAAATGATAGAGATAGATCATTGCTGTACAAACATATTTTCCCCTAACAGTTTAAAGGTAAAATACACCAACTTTTTTAGAGACAGACTTATTTACTTACTCTATAGCATTAGACATTGGCGTTAATCCTTAAGTAGAATCTCTGTACACATTAATATCACAAATGTGTATTATTATATTTGCCAATATCTCAGAAACTATTGGTCTTATAAAGATATATTTCAAATAAAAGTTTTGAATTTTTAATAGTACTACAATTTTGCAATGACAAGTTATTTAGTATCTTAAATAATTACGTAGATACGGAAATTTCTGCCTCTGTAAAATACTCAAAAAGTCATTTTCATGGGAAAATAAATATAGCCATTTATTTATAATCTTAATCAACACTTAGATACGAATTTTAATCAAAATCGTTAGACCCAATTTTGAAAAAGTTTTTTTTTCTTTTCGCCTTTCATTAAACTACTCTTAATTTTATCTTTAAACAGACATACAGACAGACGGTATTTTAAAAACAACTTTTTAGGGTTCTAGGGGTCATGAAAAAGCGACATCCATCAACATCTCGGATTAGATTTTTTTATGGTTGCAATACTTTACCTTTAGTGCTCGATAAGTTAAAGAATACTGTATATGTTATTTCTTACCTTAGTGAATTCTTGCAAACCCATATATCTTTCTTCACAGAAGTGCTTTATAAAATTTGAAATTATATTTTTTGGCACTCTGTACTTAAAATCCAGTGTAGTGAATGAATCACCTGTTGCCGAATACCTTAAAGTTGTTTGTAGCTTTAAAGCTGCGGGAAGATCTTTTCACATAACTGTATCTTATTTTTCAATTTTAGATTTGATTTTAGAGAGAAATTCTTCTAATTGGTTTTCGGACATTCTTAGATGATTTCTGTAGCCTTCTACATCCTCCAAATCATGTTCTCTTAGAAGGTTTTCTGAAACTCCTAGTTTATTTCTTCTTAAAACCCAATTCCTAACCCTAAAATGGTGTTTTTTAAAATTATTTTTGTCATATTTCAATAAAAATTTTCTCTGTTTTTAGTTCAATAACAGTTTCACAAATAGTTACACACTAAAAGCGCAATAATAACTTCACTCAGCGCTATTTTATTAGTAACTCTCTAAAACGATTTATGTTAAAGCATGTGAACAAAAAGTTTAGACGATTAAGTTGATCAACCTAAATGGAACCGTGAGAGCGTGGCTAGGCTTACTATTTATTTTAGGTTTGCTTATTAAAATTGGGTTTATTGTGCACACTGTTTTAAGTTTGTTAGGCCTTTTACATGTAGAAGTAAAAAAAAAAGAGTACAGCCTGAACCAGTAATAAAAAAAGCGTTGGGATGGCCTCACTTTTTGAAAGTGGACCGTGGCCCCTGGCCTCAAAATTCCTTGACCCAGTCTTGATAATAAGACGTGGAAGAAAATAAATCTCAAAACATAAAGTTGAAAGTTTATCTTACCGAAAAAGAAGACAACAGTTCTAGATGAAATACCAAATTGTAATTTGACAAGAAAGGCTTGCCCCTTTTAACCAGAAAAATCTAAATATGGGAAATTTCAAAATGAGTCTTCGGGAAATAGAAAAGGATCAACATTTAAATAATAATCAGATATAATAGAAAATTAAAATTTAGTATAGAGGGAGACATCTCCCGATAAGCAATTTAATCCTGCTACAGTTAATTTGTAAGAGGGAGATGGAAAAAGGGGAATCAGGAGTTTTGAAATATTTCCAAAACTAACAGAAGCAACTTCTTTCCAATTTGATGAAAGACTGAAATTCAGCAGGCAGGTAAAGAAACCACGCAAAATAACTTTATAAATAATGATAAATTATTTTAAAATTGGATTCCAGTAAATAGGGGGAGGAGGGTGTAAATAGAAGATATTTTAGGTTTGCTAGAAAACCTAGATTAGCCAAGCACGTGGAAGGATAGGAGGGTAAAATTATAAAAGCAACTAATAGAAACAACTATGTTTGTACGTGGTAGAAAACTCAAATTCGGCAAGCAGCTACAGAGACCCCTTCAAATAGCAAAAAATTTCTAAAATTTTAAATTGAGACTCTAGAAAATAGTAAAGTAGTGTGAGGGGAGGGGGACAGGTAGTTTTATATATTTAAAGATAAAATAAAACTTTTAAGTTAGTTAGAAAATTGATTTTTGCCAAAAATATATAAAGGCTTCGCCAAATGGGTGTTAGATATTTGATATTTCTCAAAGAGGTATTTTGAAATGAGGGCTTGGAAATTGCATAAAAGTAAATAAACCTTTTGGATAGCCAAACGTGTGAACATAAGAAAATTAAAAATTGAAGCCTGGGAAATAGAAGAGCTAAATTTAAAAATGGAAACGTGGTAACTGAAAATGTGTCTTTAGGGAGTAGTGAGAAGGGAAGGAGGGGCAGTTACTTGAAACCTTATCAACATTATTAAAGAATCTTCTTTTTAACATAGAGGAAAATTAAAAATTCCCAAGTAGTTAAAATGACCTCCCCACATAACCATAAGAGGTGCAAATTTTGGAATTTAAAAAGAGGGGGCCAGAAAATGGCATATAAAAAATAAATAACTTCTAGATATTGTAAACATTTTTAATTTTCTTAGGCATATGAAATAATCTAAACATAAACGAATACAAAATTATTATCCTATAAAAGTATCCATTAGCGTGGCAACTACCAAACTAAAACTCTAAGTATAAACTAGGACCTATCCAGGAGAAACTTAAAAACCAAAATTCCTAGTGACATACATTGGTGAACCGTGATGCTCTTTGCCTGGTATTTAATGTGTTTCTTAACCAGAGTATATTATTTCATTTATTCTCTTTGGTGATTTATGATGCTCTTTTTACCAACTTGTTTCTGTTACAATTACAAAACAATAATAGTGCTAAGGTAAAGATTTTTATCAATTAATTGCATTCGTTTGTGTACTCAGTTTGTGGATTAAGTAATATTTTGTTTCAAATATTTAAATTATCTTAATTTATTAAAGTCAGTAATTGTTTTGGGGTGAACAGGGCTATCTTGGTTTTGTACAGTTATGAATTTAAATTTTGATATAATTTGGAGTCTTATTACGTGGGCGAAGAACGAGTCAGACTTCTAGTTTTATTAATGTTATTTGTGGTATTAAACGTGCACTTTCTGAACCGACTGATTATATCAGCGCACGAGAATTTATATGTGTGAGATTGAAAGGGCCTAACTATTTGGCCGGGAAAAGTATTTACACAAATGTTCTAGGGTTTTTTTACATGCCACAATTGACATGGAACCAACGGCTTCATCTTCTAACTCTAATTATTCATTAATATGAGGTTTACGTTCTTTTGCTCAAATGATTTCTTATGAAGTTAGTTTATATATAATTTTATATTATATTTTATTTTATTGGTTGGTAGATTTAATTTATTTGATTTGTATAGCTATCAATGTTAATATATATAACTTTGTTTAACCCAAGAATTTAGTTTAGGAAAGAGAGGGTGTATATAATTAATATCATGGCCAAAACGACACTTTTGGGGCGAGGGGATTTATAAAGCAATACACTCTCTTTCAAATATGCCAAATTTATGCATTACTCTTTGGCTCATTGATAAAGGCTCGAGAAAATGTCAAAAATGTTAATACAATTACTTTTGTTTCGAAATTTCTTTACAAAATAGTTTATTACAGATTTTAAATGTGTCTTAATTTCACAAAAAAAAATTGTAAGAATAATTGTTTATCGTATTAGTAGATAGTACATATCGTTTAAAGAAAAAAGTTGCTACTAGATATAGATAGTTTCTTGTATTTATTTTGTTAATTTCTAAACCGTAAATAAGGTAGTTTTAATTCAATATTTATCTGGCTTTGGCTTGAATTATAATGTATCGAAGTTAATATGAATGTGTTTTTTTTAATAGGAAATTTAAGGGCATAACATTTATTTATTTCGAATTTTAAATCATAGGCCTGGTTTTAAAATGTAGCCTATGCACTCGACACATCTTTAAATCTCTATATTTTAACAATCACATGATTTATGTATTTATTAAAATAGTGTTGAATTTTGGGGGAGCCAAATTCTCAGTTTTCGCTTTCTTGGGCGTGCAACTGATATATATATATATATATACAGTGGAGCACCCGGGGGAAAACAAACATAGAATTTCTGACCCCGTTACCCTCAAGACAAAATATTATGATTAGCGTATTAGTATTTTTATAGTATAGCTTCCATTTGAGTAAACATCTTATTTTTATACTCTAATAAGCTGTCATTTTTAAATTATAAGAGCTTTATTATATCTACTAAAATAACTCTTTTTTTTGGTCTTTTCTCGGAAACATTTTTGACAATATTTATATGAATGATAAATTAATGGAAAAACTGTCAATTTATAAACTTTGGTATTTGATGTAAGCTACAATACAATCTTACATACTTTCTCAAATAGCAACCATCAAAGAGTTGGTTTACCCCCATTGTATATTATAATTAGTAATCGAATGTTCATAAATGTGACGTCACTAACCAATATAACGGAATGTCTGTACCATTTTTGTATTTTTTTAAAATATCTAATTTCTTTAACCAAGAATGATCCTGATAATTTTAAAGTATGGTGTTGTTAGTAAATACATGCCTACTTTGATGAGTGTTTTTTTAAAATTCTTTATATTAATTTGATAAAGCCTAAAATGACCGAACTCATTTGAGTAAGTACCTTTATTTTGGGCTACCTTTGCTTATTTTGGCAATAGGAAGATCACAACCCAAACATTTATTTGCCTGGGTATGTGTGTATGTGTTTCAAATCTCGTACACAAACACACACAGAGACAAGTACGATCCTAGTATAATAACTCTCTCTTGAAAAGTTTTTTTAGCCGTTGAAATTCAAACCATTCTATTTTCGATGAACGGTTCTTAGCTACCTCTAATAATTGTTTTAATCAAACGCGATGAAAACAAAGACCTATTCCAACCTTCTTATTTACGATTACATTTCTTACTTATATGGTTGACGTGACTTCACCTCATATTTATTTAATTTATTTATCAAACTACTTTTTAAATTACACTTTTAAATTCTGCAGTTTGATAATTGTAAGCAATAGGAAGCCCCAAAAACAAAATTACCCAATCATTTAAGGAAATCTTAGTAGAGTTAGATTTCATTTCAACATTAGCTAGTCACTAACTTCCAATACTTAATTTAAATATTTTTTAAAGTTTGGGCACTCTACAAAGATTTTTGTTTATTAATAAATAAAGAAGTGTTTAATTTGCCATTGGCTTTATTTATAGTTCTTCCCCGAACTCTAAATGGCTGCAAAGTGCAGCCCCAAATGTTTTGAACCAACTCCAGGGGGTTCAGAACAATGTTCTCATAATATATTAGGTGTCACCACAATAACGAACAATGCATTCATCCCTCGTGACTGTGAGAAAGACGCCTATGGAAATATACAGAGACCAGAACAGGAGCTTCCACATCAAAACTGAAGATCTTGAAGCAAATTCCATAGTTAGAAACCTCGGGCAGTACAACCCCGAGAAAAAGGAAGCATAAGAAGCTGAGACTAACGTAACAAAAACTATTATCCTGTTCAAGAAATTCCTCACCAGCCTGTCATAGTGCCCTTAGCTTACTGTCCTTTCTTACCTTTCCTCTTGGTACAAATTGACACAATTTTTTTCACATGCTAACATTCATCCTTCATAATAGTATCTAATATGAATTTGTTCTTTTATTTGAGGTCTTCTAGACACCACACACTCACTCTCTCACATCGGGCCTGACTATACTTGTGTTCGCCATCACAATGTACAATTTAGAAATTCACAACATCAGATTCTCTCCATCTCACAATTCCTTCTACCAACACCATTTTCCTTTCACAACCAATAAACAAATTCACACAAAGGGGTTATTATGGTCTGTGACAACAGAATGGTACTGTAAGGTATTGATGGGTCAAATACTTCTTCTGAAAGTCGCTTCTGGAGTTGGTATACAGGCAAACAAAGGGAAGAGAGGGATATTACATTAATGGACTCATTCACACTCTACTAGATTCACGATTAACTCTCAGGCTATTATTGGACATGATTCTTTAGAGAGTTCATTTGGACGGATTCACTATTTGCATTCTACCGGACGAATCAACGTCATTCCGTTTTATATTGAAACGACGGTAAAATTGGTAAACGTTAACATCAAGATTTCGACGGCCGTCGACGGCGGAAATGGGGATCATTCTACAAGGTAGACTCTACTATACCACACTATACTGTGGAGGCCTAGTATTCATACAAAACTACATAACTGACTAAACTTAAGGAAGCAATATGAAGCACTATAAGACAACGAACAACCCATGGAGGTTCCCAACCTACCGAAATAAAACTCCAAGTCACCAGAATACGAAACCTAATCCACCAACAATAATCATCTCAGGGACAGCAAACTATTCAAAAATAGTAGAATACACTAAAACAACAATGATAGGGATTTTAAAGATTTTCAAAGAAAAAATGGACTCCAAATCCACACGACAACATTGGAAAACTTTAAGACTCTACAAGCCCTTCCCAAGAAGACTGGACAGGAATATCAAACATTTACAATTTCGAGGGACAAACCTCTCAAAGTTGTGATTAAAGGTCTCCCAGCAAGCATGTGAGCATAATACATAAAATAGGAACTTCAAGGTTGAAGGTACAACACCACTGACGTGAGATAATTTACTTCCAGGACCCAGGAATAAAACAGTATACATGACCGAGTCAAACTACTACCAATCTTTGTATGCACCCTTACGAGGACAGACAAGAACCTCCAGCTATTTCAAGAGAAACGAATCGACACTCCCAGAGTTAAAATTGAGAATCACATACAAGCGCAAAACTTCATGATTCAATGTCACTGGTGTCATCTTAAAAATAATAAAAATAATATGGTTTTAAATAAATCCATACATTGCTCAGATATATTTCTCTTTTCCGTCCCTATTAGAACCAGTGGTGTATTATCTTGGTGTTATAGTCCTGCGCTACATACCCAAAAATATAGAACACACTTTTAACTTGATAAAAGTTATTTGTTCATTTTCCAACACTATTGTGTGTCAAGTAATTATTATTCCAAGTGAACTTATCTGTCATTCTTACAAATTCATAGAAATGTCACTTGTAAACAGCAAACATAGCTAGGAAGGTACTAATGACATTGCAAAATGTTTATGGGGGTTTCAAATCTCCTTCCTTTTTCTTCTCCTAAAAGCCAAGACACTGTCCAATAAACTGTGGTTTTTACAACATAGGGACTGTAATAACTAATAAGCAAGTGGAAAGCAATCTATATAGCTAGCTGTAGTATATTGTGTTGTGGTTTTAACTCTTGCATGAAGGATTTCTTTTAAGTCTATAATTTATTGTGCCATACATTATTGACTACTAAGTGAATGTAAAGTTTATAGCGGTGTTCGTTAAATAATCCCACAAAAGAGGATTGCGACCACACCATTTTTATAAGCTTTAGTAGAAAAGGTAGAACCTTTCTCTTATATTAGTTTACTTTTAGCAAAAGATAAACGTTCATGCATGGCCTAGCAATATACCAATATCGTAGCGATAGAACATTAATGGGAGAAAGTAAGGCCTACCCCCTTGGTTATACCAAAAATATATTAGTTGAGGTTCGTTAATCTAAATAAAAATAAAAATGTTGTTGATAGAATTTTCAAATACAGACATTAGGGATCTAGCCTAGGCACAGTTGGGGACAAAAGTGTATATTTTCTTTTTTATTTTAAAGGAAGAATGAGCGTGAATAAGCGTTGCTTGCAGTGATAATGTGCACTGTTGCCAAATTTTACATCTAAATTTTTTATCAACTCACTTTATTAAAATATAAATACATTTTTCTACATTTTAAATGATATTACCTATATTTGTTTATTTAACAAATCCGGGACAAAATCAGTCTGGGACAAAAGTATTATCTTGAGAACAATTGGTAATCTTAATATAAACAGCAGTGGTGTCTAGTGACTTTTTTCCTTGGTTGGGCACAAAGTTGAAATAAAAAAATGATAAAAATATAAATGTAACTGTTATTTGTATTTTATAATGGAAGACCAGCCACGTTTCCGTGATATTTGAAAATATGTATATCACTTTGTTCTCTAAATCAGAAAATAAAGTAATACATTTATTAATAAAGAAAAGCAACGGGCAGGAACAGAAATGCACTTAAAATGCCCAGAATATCTAAAACTACTTGAAATGAGATTGAAAAAATAGAGTAAATGTACTACAAGCATATGCCCTTAACAAAAACAGCATCATATAGCACCATATCCCCCGTTACCCAAACAAATAGTAGAAACTGTAAGCATAATCACACACCCACGTATTTACAGGAACACCTTACCAAACCTAAGGGAAGATAAGCCTTCAAATAGACGGAAAGAATAGGGTAAAAACTCTTAATCAGACTACAGGGAAATAATAAACATATTCAAAGAAACGAATGTTTGTGGACAATTAAACAGCTTGGACCTTACTTGATAAAAATAAGACAGGCAGAAGACATGATAACGAGGCTAATGATCCTCCTGGAGGTGGTCACTAATTTATAGACAAGGAAGGATGACCAATAAAAACAGGATGACAGAAAAAAATCAGCTAAGGAGTCTAATATGGAATGCCAACGAGATGTTAGAGCAGACACAGGAATTCGAGGATTTATTACATACTTACATGGTTGACGGCAACCTAATCTGTGAAACATACAAACAAACGGCTACAAATATTTGGATACAACATTTACATAACTGGCCGATACCAAGGCAGAGGTGGTGGAACAGCTTTCCGTCAATGACTATCTCCCGCACTATAGAAACAATATACAGAACACTGAGATCACTGAAAACCTCGAGGCTATGGCCGTAAGCATGAACATCAAAAAGGGGACCATCACTTTTGTAGCAGTTTCCTAATAAACCTATACTAAAAAGTAACCTTGATAAAGTTACTGAAAGCACACACTATTTATTAGGTGAAGATCTAAATAGCACAAATACTATATGGAATAGTCGAATCACTAACAGAAATGAACGCGTCCTAGAAGAACAATCAATTGAAATAGACGATAGCGTAATAACGTCAGAAACACCTTCAGTCTATCCCGGAAATTATCTTCACAAATATCTTCACTTAACATTATGATAATGCACCTGAAAATTACGTCGAAAACCTTAACAGTTCTCCAAGAATTTGACTCCAAACATAGTCCATCATTGCGAATGGGATGTAAACTTGGAACATCAATCCAACCAGCACAAAAGAACAATAATAACAAGAGACTGGAGGAAATACAAAACTAACTTACAGGAAGTCCTACCGAGACATGTTGATATAGAAACGACGACAATACAGGAAATCTTCAAACGTAGCACTAAGATAACATCTCCTAAGCTTCAAGTCCTAAAAATTGACCAGCCTGAATTTAATTAGCTAATAGCCCTAAAAATAGAAGCATGAAGAAACTAGAAATGACCTAGCACACCAAAATAGCGAACCAAATATAGCAGACTAAAATTACTGGTTAGAAGAACGGTCAAACCAATCAGAATATCAAATCGGAATACTTTATTCATGGACAGAGCCACTAACCTACAGAAAACGTGGACCTTAGCTAAAATATTAAAAAACAAACACGCCAGCCATTCACGGGAAACAAGTTATGACTTACACGAGTGTGTACAAAGCCAACGCGATAGCGCAAATTATAATGTAACAATTCAAACCAAATTTAATACAGTAGGAAAATTTCGATAGAGACATTATGAGAAAAGTAAATAAGTTTATAACAAAACCTATAGCACTAACACCAGCTCTAATCATGGACCAAGAGCTAAAAACTCCCATCAAAACTCTTCGAGAAAATAAGTCTCCAGGACTGGATGGTATCAAGAATGAGTTGTTGAAAAACTTTCCACAAACTTCAATAGCTCTACTCATCCAGACACTCAACGCAGCCCTCATACCTGGAAAATGGCTAAGCCGATATCTGTACTTAATCCAGGCAATAATGGCATTTCCCCCCAAAACTAACATCCAATCAGCTTATTTAACATGAGCAAAAAAATTATTTGAGTCACTAATTTTAAACCGGCTAAAACAACATGCAGTAGAATAATAGATATTCCCTGATCTACAATTAGGATTTAAAGACCATCATTCAACCATTCATACTGAACTAGATAGAGAATGCAACAGAAAGCTTTAATCAACGTGAAAACCTCAAAGCCATTTTTCTAGACGTGGACAAATCTTTTGATAATTTGTAGCATTTTGGCCTTATACAAAAGACTATTAGGTATAACATCCTTCAAGGTGGTATACATTTAATCAGTTACCTGACAACTATAGAGTTCCAATTTTCAATCGAATGTTTATTGCCGAAATCGTACCACAAGGATTGGTACTGGCTCCTTTCCCTTATAATATCCATGTGACAGATGTTCCAACCAAACCAAATATGACAATAAGACTATTGGCGGATGATACGTTTGTATTGTGCCAGGTTAAAAAGATTAAATCTTGAAGCCGCACCAATCAGATCTAAACAACTTAACTAAAAATACATTCCAACACCTTCTAATATTGTCTCTTACTCACCATGTTTTATATGTTGTCTATCTCGCTAACCATGGATGGCCCACACCGTTGGAGTGTACGTAAATAAAGAAGAGATAAAATGGGATCTATTGACAACTGTCTGGTGTGCCGGAAGTCTTATCCCATGCGCACTAGTCCATTGATGTTTCTATTGAAGTTTAGAACCTCCTGGATGCTTTAAAGGAGGCTGAGCTATGTTCTCTTCGTTTTGCCTCCTTTTCTCCAGCTCATAGCGTGCGCTTAAATTAAGTTTCTCCAACAAATGAAAATACATTCTACACCTAGTCTTCGCTGTTAGAAGACATCAGTGAACTTTCCGGCCGATTGTTCTCAATTAGAGGATAGTTACGCCTATAATACGCAGAAGAGATGCCTTCAGCAACTGAGCAATGCGCAACTAATTTCAGAATCTCGTGTCCGGGGCTATTTTTGATAGTATTTTAGTTTGTTATAATATCATGTAGGGTTAACTTATAGTCACTCATTAAACCCTGTTTTCGGGTGATATTGTTTGTTCAGGTCTGTTTATTATAATATCATGTAATACCGCCCTGGTTTTACCTGGCTATGAGACAACCGGTGTGGGCCCCTCTCTTTGGCGCAATTTTATAACATCTGCGTTGCCAAAATGATATCTCTCCGGTGTATGCCCCAAAATGAACTGGCGTTTGCAGCGACTAAGGGCAGCGCGTGATGCTGTATCTTGTAGTTGTAGTAAATACGGTTCCATACCTGTACTTACTACTGTGTTTTTTTACGTACGAGCTGATTAAATTTATATTACCCAAGTACAAGTTGATAAAGATATCTTTAAAAAGAGACGCAAACAGTTTAATTAATATTTTGAATTTTATTTTAATATCAATTATAGCAACATAATATACTTCTGATCTTGTAATGCATCTATACACTTGTTAAATATAATTTGCACCTTTTATTAATTTTTAAATTAAATACGTATAACACGCGTCAAATCACTTCTAGAGTCTAATGAAGTCTGTGTCTGGACACAGTCTTTGTCTTTCTAAAAACATCCCTTCCCTTTTCTCTGCTGACGTGAGGTACTACTTTCATAGTTTGAACCTATCACAAGAGTTGGCGTTTAGTTCTCTAGCTCTAGCCTTTTGGTTGGTTGGACAGTAGCATCACCAGATGCATCAAAGAGTCCTGGAGACTGGTTGGAAATGAACTAATCTGCTAACTGTCCAATTCACCCAGGAAGCAGATTTAGTCAAATAAAGTGCCTGAGGGGCCTAAATATATTAAACTAGAAAATGAATAATTTAAACAATATTATTAATAAGGAGAAAACCCGAATTAAAAATATAAAACAGAAAATATGATAAAGTTCAAAACCACACTTTCATCCTTGGATAAATTATGTGGCGAAACTTACTAACAGTATTTTACACAGAAACTGATTAACGAAAAAGAATATAGTTAATCCACAAATTTGAAACAAAATAAGAGCTCACAATAATTGAGGAGATTACAATAATGCAGGGTTAACTGATAACCAATTTGGAAATCCCGTGTTTGGGTAATTTTTGTAAGTACAGTTTAGGCATGGAAACTTATGTTTATCTGGATAAAGGCGTTTATCTTCGTGGTAATAATATTTGTACTGTGTCTCTTTTCATGACTTATCGGTTATTTACTGAAATGAGAAATTTACTTTAATGACTTCGATCTAATACTTACAAGTGCCTAAGAGCCGCTCAGTGCTCTGTTGAACTTTGTTTCCTAATATGGTTACCTTAAGCAAACATAAGACTAAGGGCTATATCAAAGCGTTACGAGGGAAATCTTAGGTCAATTGACCACCACCATTACGGCTCTTCCCTCGTACATTCATATTAGTGTAAATAGTAATAGTTTCCTTTTCTTCAATATCAGCGCACGACTATCTGAATGTTTATGTTGGAGTGGCCGGCACCCTTAGGATAATTTCTACGGTGTTGGTGTAACCCTGTTACAACATTTGGAAGAAAAATAGAAGAGAATGTTTGGCTTACCACTCCGGCCCCAGTTAACCCGGTCTCTACCAGGCTCCACCCCGCTCCATAAACGCGTACCGGCGCTAACAACATCTTACTGACCGGCAAGGCCTGGCTTCATTCCTCACCGCGCCCAAGAAAAGAGAAGAGGGACGATATGCGCAGTTTGGATGCGCCGCCGACAGTGTACAAAGACTATCAGAACTATTGTTGGGCGCGCCTTTTGAAAAATGCGGAGACGAGTGGAGTATGTTCTGGAAGATTGCTACCCCTTACCCCTTTCCACCTCCTTTGTTCCGAGCCTTGAGAGCACATAGCGTCACTTTTCTGATATATCTATCTATCTATCTATCTATCTATCTATCTATCTATCTATCTATCTATCTATCTATCTATCTATCGATCT
Source organism: Timema genevievae (assembly GCA_902155825.1). Classification (NCBI taxonomy): domain Eukaryota; kingdom Metazoa; phylum Arthropoda; class Insecta; order Phasmatodea; family Timematidae; genus Timema; species Timema genevievae. The sequence continues at coordinate 19,305 of CABFWO010004800.1, forward strand.
ATCTATCTATCTATCTATCTATCTATCTATCTATCTATCTGTCTATCGATCTATCTAGGGAATCGTTGTGTAATGCCGTTATACATTACATTGTGATCAATAGGTGAGAAAACTTGTACCTAGGTTTGATTCACGTCTCTATATTCAAAATTCCGTCTGACAATAATGATTCTAAATTACTGTTCAGGATCTAATATTTAAAATACTTCATTTATTAATTGTACGGTCCCGGCACAGATTTATCTGATTGCCGAACCCTTCCTTCAACTCTGACAAGACGTGTATTAATCACAACTTGTGAATGTGAGGAATGCCAGGCCTCCACCGTGGTTCGGATTCCACGTTAAACTGTAGGTCCTCCATTTCATCTCGCAATCACCCTACCATTACACATTAGCGTAAGTGTGTATAACCCGCACGGGTAGTAAGACGTGGTGCTAATAATAATAATAATAATATTAATTGTATCTGGTATTACTTTAAATTGCTTGCTGAACATGGATAATATATATAAGTTTGCACGGCTTAACCGTACGATTTATTTAACGTCACCTGGTGATCTATTGGAAGAACTCACATATTTGTTAAAGGTAGTTTCTACTTCTTCCGCTTCACGGATGGTCTTATACCTTAGAGCGCCACCATTTTAGGTCCAAGATTGATTCTTGCGGTGTCTTAGCTTGTTTAGTCGATTTCATATATTTAAATGTTTATCTCTTGTTCTTCTTTGAAAATTAATTTATTAGTGTTACTATTTGAAAGATTACATGATGTTAGTTAAATGTGGGGGCGAGTCGGCAAGTTTGCTTTCTTATATGGGCACTATAATTAACGTAAATGATGCCAGTAAAAACATTTGTATGTAAATAAAATTATTATTGTTTGTTTCTCTTAAGCCCAATTATGGCTAGAGAGAAATTTGTTGTCAAGAAGTCATTGTTTACTGTTAGAGGATCGCCGGCAGTGGCGAGTAAATGCCTTCCACGTAACTAGTGCTTTTGGATATATATTATTATTACTTTAATAAGATGTTAACGAAGGTCAATTTAACTTCTGATTGTAAGATGTATTTTACGCCACCATTTAAGAGTATGGGATGGAGTCTTGCACGTTCCATATTTTATGGTTCGATGATTGTTGTTTGCAGATCCAGCACCTAACGCTATTCATGCTTCACTCTCTCTCTCTTTCTTGTTATGTTGTCTTTGAATAAAATAAACTTTCTTGTGACCAGCCTGTCAGTTATTATTGGGTGATAACCAAGGAGTGGGTACCAAGAGAGAATAGTTTCTAATTTATTTATCTGGTTAGTGTATATAACCATGCTGCACGCTTTACTCTTGGGATATCCTATCCAGGATTTGTCCACCCGTTGAACGTGTTGTGGATTGACAGTTGCATTAATGTTGTTAGGAAAAACTGTTGAGAAGCAACAAACTTGGAACAGCAATCAACTTTGACCATCTGTAGATCACATGACTTGACGTATGAATATATGTCCGCTGCAGATCACATGACTCTTGACGTAAATTTGTTTTCCTGTCAAAATCCTACCATAACCGTCCTTTACTGTAGATTATAATCACATCGTTAATGATACAGTGTGGTGGGTTAGGTTGTGGGAGGCACGTGTGTTTCATCAATTATAATGGTGTGACACAAAGATACGCGTCATCAGGATGTACACGTTACGTGATAATTAGTTTATTGATGTCCCTTGAGCCTTAACACCCACCGAGTGATAACATGGGGCCTCCGGGGAATAACGGTAAATTTCTCACGGATTTGCAGTGGAAAATCACAACCCTGAACTAAGCCTGTGTTAGCCCATATTTTCTTGTTTGAACATGTTTAGTATAATCACCACCGAGTAATTATCTGGGCCCCAGATGGGGAAAGGCGATCAAACTTGGAGGGGTGTAAAATCACATCGAGACATCACTTTATGTTTGACAGTTAACGAGAAAGGATGTTCTCCCACCCTCACGAGCCAACACGTCACGGAAGGAGTACCGGATGCCCGAGAATGTACATTACTCCTACCAATAAATAAAAACTACCCTTCCCAAAGTAAATACAATCATGAGGAGTGCCCGAGGCTGCACACTCCCAATCAAAACACTGGTGCACACATTTAAACTAAAGTGCACACATTAAAAACTAAAGGGGCACATGGGGTGGAGGAATGCCCGAGACTGCACACTCCTATCCAAAACCCTGGGGCACACATTAAAAACTAATGGACACACCCAGTGGGTCCCTAGCTCACTGGGGCAGGGTAGCTGACCCCCGGCCACCTGGTTTGTGGGTTGGGTCCCTAACCCAATGTGGAGGTGTGGAATAAGTGTTCTCACAAACCACTAGGATATATTTAAATCGTAACACCTAGGGCAGTGTAGTCACAATACTTCTCTTTCCTCATCACTAGAGGATGTGGGGGAACACACACCCTTATGTGGAAAGTAGATTAATTGAAATCTTAATATCCCTCTCACGGGGAAATAGCCTTGGGGGATAACAGTAAACCACCTGGATGTGGAAAGTAGGTCAATTGACATCACAATATCTTTCTGTCACGGGGAATAGCCTCGGGGGTGGAACGAGGTATCTTACTAGAGTACACATGTATATTTACTCATATCTTCTTTACCATAATTATTAGTACTACTGTAGGGAATGTTTACAAGACTAGCTAGGATGTGTACCTTGCTAGTAGGAAGTGACGACGCAAGAAATGAACAAATACTATGCATCCTCAACAATACAACGTTACCTCAAACTATTTGAAACCTGATTTTCTAAATGGAGAGTTATAGTTAATACGGAAAAGTTAACGTCCTTGGCTGTAACCAAAATAAGACTTCTACCACCTGCAGACTTTACTCTCTACCAAGAAGAAATACTATTACAAAAGATGTAAATACCTAGGTCTAACCATTGACGAAAGACTAACGTGGTCAAAAACATATAGAAGCCTACAACAAAAAGCAATGGTAGTATTTATTTGATCATATCTCCTTCTGAAAGGACATAAACTCAACCATCAAACCAAACTAACCATTTACAAGATGATAATACAACCTATTATCCTCTACGGCTGTGTAGGATGGGGCCACGCATCTAAGTCACACATCACTTATCTACAGACGACTCAAAATAAAATACTCAGACTGATAATGGGAGTGGACATAAGATTGAGAATAGATCACCTCCACATCTTGACAAACAGAAAGACCCTGACGGAAATATTCAAGGAGAGAAGAAAAAAAATTCTATAAACAAGCTGCAACACACGATAATACTACTGGGAAACTATGATCCACAGGAAGTAAGATCGTACAAGCTTCCAAGTTTGGAATAAAAAAAATTCCAGGAACCAAACCTCCCTCATCCCAAAAAAGAAAATCTTTCTTTACATACAAATTCTCAAAACCCATGCCTCCCTCATCCCAGGAAAGAAAAATCCATCCTTCACATAAAATAATTAAAAGAAATCATTTCACAAACTCACATTCATTTTAATAAATAATAAGGTGTAATATTTTCAAATCTAAATGTATTTTCTTACAGCAATTCAAAGGTGCCAGTCATGTATTTATTTAACATTCATGCAATGAGAGTAAGGTTCTGTGAAAGCAACTTATAACTCGCATAACAAATAAACCAGAACTTCCTTCACTTGTCATTGACTCCCATGATGAGGAAATAAGGCAACGGGGGAAACTAGGGATTCCTTTAATGTATCTGGGTTTTGAAATGGGCAAAAGCCGAAAGGTGGTAATAATAACTTCTTGGCTCAACATTGGATCGTGGCAGACGACATATAAAATAATTCATGATTTAAGAACATTGTTATTTCATCCTTCACCGTAATCTTTGAGAGATGACTAAATATATTAATTTTTGCGGACTTTGAGGCAATTTCTTAAGCATTTTGAACTTTAACCAGTTTTCAGTCACATTTAACTATTTTTTAGTCAATTTTGATTTAAACTATTTTTCATTCATTTTGGACTTTAACTAATCTAAACATGTGTTCGTGTTCCCTGTCCATTCATTCATGTAAATTGCTACTAAACAACAGTTCACATAACTTTATTATTGTTTACGTGGTGATGCCATGCAACATTTTATCTAGCTGAGATAAATGTTTTGTAAGAATGTCATTTTGAGCAATTTAATTTACGGTTTGTTATTATTAAAACTAAGAAATTTTGCTGATCACTTTGTCTGTTCTTGATTTGAAGGTAAAAAGAAAGTCAGAAATGCACAACCTAAAACAAAAAGAAAAATGATGAAAGGTATTGTGTTATTTTTGTAGCAGCAATATTATTAATTCAGTGGACAATGGGTATTAATCTGGTAGCTCACAGTTATAATCCAGTTCACGGTTTAGTCATAATTACTCTCATCAAGGTTTTATCCATATCTATGAATATCTGAATTTTTACAAAATACACATACAATGTCAATAACCAGCAAGATGAAACTACTTAAAAATTAGGGGGTTGATTTGAAGTTTGTCATCTTGCAATTTGTGAACTTCTATCATTTAAATAAGCAGTTTATCTCAAATAGTGAATAATCTAATAACATGAATTGCATGATGATCTAATACTTTCACTATCAATAATCTCACTATAGTTTGCTAACTGTCTCCCCATTCAAAGATTTTGACAAACTTACCATAACAAATGTGAATAATGGTTCTATACTCAGTCTGGCTGTATTGGTATACAGAAACTGGTCTATCCAATCGACCGGTGGCTTTCACTTGATCACGTAACAAAACTACATAGTTATTAAAATACGAGCTTTGATTATTTTAAACTCGAAAATAAATCAAGAACTTTCAAATAATATTCGAGTGTGGCCAAAATAGCCTTGGTCAGTCACTATCGATTATCATAAAAAGAAATAGTCTAAAATTTTAGGATATATTGTACATTTGAGTTATTCTGTATTTTTTATAATAGGGTTGAGATATAAGTTGGCCCTATTTGAGGAAGTTTGAGTTTAAGAAATAAATATAAAAAGTATATAAAAAAGTAAAAGTAGAGGAGAGAAACAATGGATGATTGTGGGAGCTTGGGCAAATATACAATTCAATCGCGGCCCCTTCATATGACGCGCTACTACAATACGTTGATAGAGGAAAAAGGGTTCACATCATAGAGTGAAGTGAGATAAGGGACATAAACAACTTACCAAGAGGTATTCCTCCAAGGAGGAAGAAGGTGGAGAAACAATTGACCTCCAACAATGTCCCCACGACAAAGCTGCCGGCCACTATGCCTATTCTCCCAATCATAAGGGACAAGCTGACAGCCATACCTCTGAAATTATACATTTACAATATAATATGTGTATGATGTTGGAGTTCATAAACACTTCATAAACAAATACTATATTAGCACTGAAAACATAAACCAACCTAACCTAGAACAGAACACATAGCTGTATACCATGCCCTGATGCCATGAATGGTAATATCTGGGTATTAGTACGACCATAACAAGCAGTGAATTGTTTCAGACCATATTTAGGATTGAACCAGGGACCTGCGATTCAACTCTATAGCCACTTGACTATGAAATAGGTCAGAAATTTGGTGAAAGAAACATCTTTTAACTGTGATCGGGGGAATTTTAAACAATATTTCACTGAAAAACATTTAATATATTCAAATATAGCTATCAGAGAAGATGGAATCAAGAGGCAAAATATTGAGACAATGCACTTGGAACATCTACTTACTGAGAAGATGGGTAGATATATCATTGAGCTATAAAATATCCACAATACTTCCAGTAAAGATCGAATCCTGACCTACTGAATCTAAGTCATTCATATTGGTACGCTAATAAATCTACCAGTATTGTTAATATTGTAGCGAGATTATTGTTCGACTGCGGGGCCAGCACGCTTGTTATATGTTTACCTTCTCTTCACTCTTTCTCTCTCCATCCTTGTTTAGCAGATAACCACCCATCCTCGGTGCCAAGGGGCTTATAGGTGGAAGAGGGGGAGCTTAATTAAAAGGAAAGTCACACTTTAGAAGAGTTTGTCGTCATTTTATTCTAACCCATTGTTTTAGAAATGGAGTATTCGAGACTCTGACGGCGACCTCTATTATGTACACAGTCAGCGAACCGTGAAGGACCCCCCAGTCTGAGCTGAGGTTAGTCAATTGAGTGGACTGGCTTGTCCGGGAGTGGGATGGCGTGCACGGGAGTTAGCTAGCGTGCCCAGGAGTGGATCAGCAAGACTAGCATTCGTGTAATGCAAGTAAAAGCAGTGTTTCGTGTGCGGGGACCATTGGTGGTGTGATGTAAGTGACTTATACTTTGAATGTGAATCGTACAGTCACTGAACATTATAACAGATTGATGTAAAAATGTTTTATCAGTAATTTAGTATTTTTGTCAATTAGTTATTTATTTAATTTAATCCTATGTTATGTGTTCTCTTTCGCTTATTTAATTAAACAAACTCAAATATTACTCTTATTATTTAATTCAATGATTTGTTTAGCTGTAGTTAATTTAATTACATAAGTGTATGTGTTGTTTTATTTCTTAATAATCAAAACCTTGAATATTCCATATGCGTTTTTAAACGTGTCTAATCAATAGCGTACCCAACTATCCTGAAAATAGCTCACGTTTCGCACAGTGCCGTGTGGACTTCCCGCTACTCCTAGGTTGCACTCCAGCTACAATATTTTACACTCAACCCAAAGTAGTTTCTTTATTTGATTGATGGAGAGTGTTAAAATATGAAACAATGATTACTGATCACTAAATCAAGGTGTTTATTAGACTATTGACATTCATTTAATAAATATAATTTAAAAATACTTAATTATAGAACAACTTAAACTATCATATAAGCAAACATAAGAATCCTTTTGATGATAGCTCTAACCATACTCTATAAAAGATAACGTTACATATCTGAAACCGGTGTTTGATTACATGTACAGTACATACATGTTTCGACCAAAGCTGAGAGACATTCTAGAGTACATATTTTCTTCTAATACTTGTCATTGTGATCCTTGGTGTCCCGGTGAAATATGGCGTGTTGACTGACCTGAGGTGAGTGGGGAAGATATCTACGATGAAGGTACTGAGAACACTGATGCAGGTGAATAGCAAGGAGACAACGAGACAGGAGAACCCGACCACAGCAACAGAACTTGACACGAAGTCCAGAGCTATCCCGGATCCTGATGCCCCCAATAGGGTCAACCCTGGAAAGGTGGAAACTCCGTTTACTTAGGCACTTCCAGTCACTAACAACCTCAACACAATAACAATAATAACATTCAGTACATTCAGTTGATGAAACGAGCTCACATAAAACATTTCTTTTTCCAATGTAGTCTATGATGAAACCATAAAGAAGGAAAAGTACAGCAGAGACTCCGCCGACCACGAGAGTGTTCTGGAAAGTCTCTGGGTTGACCACTGAAGAGCATTCCTCCGTGGAGTGGTTACCAGCTGAAAGAGAAGATCCAGAGGAGTACGTTTCGTTGAGTTTGGACAAAAATCCATCGTATATAATGTTGTTGGTTGAATTTCCAGACTTAGTGTAGGCCACACATATAGAACCTGACTCTTCAGGATGGAGCTCGGAGAATTTGGACATGGTGTTGAACATTTCTGGTAGCCACATGTAGAGACCATATGACCTGTAAAATAATACAAGTCCTTACACTTTTGATACAAAATTTGAGAATTTTTAATATGTGTGAGCACTAACGAAAGTAAAACTACTTTTAAATATTGATTTTTTTGGGTTTTTAAAGTTCAGATATAGTTGCAGGCTAAAAATGGCAATACTTGTACACGCACATTTTTAAAACTAGTAACCATTTAATAATCTAAAAATTTAAAGTAAATTACGGTTTTTAGATGACAATCAAAGGGCAAAATAAAGTAATTTAACAAAAGTCCCATAAGAGTATAAAATAAGTATAGCAAAGAATACATAAATAAACTAGAACCTTGCTACAATGCTACTTAAGAGATAAATACCTATAAATTTACATAAATTGTTTGTTAATAGTGCGTGGAATAAATAAATAAGTAGAGTGCTCTTCTTCCATGCCCTAGTATCAATATGCTATTGTGAGACCTAAAAATCATCCCCGTGCAGGAGAACTACCACAGCCTTGTGAAGGGCACTAATAGTATTATAGTAGAAAAATACTTGGAAGCATCGTAGCTCCGAATTGCACTAAACATCAACCGGGCATATTCTATGGGCGCATTAATTTAGTAGGAGTATGGGTCTGTCTAAGTTTAATAGGAAGGACAGCTAGTAAAGCTACAAGATATACTTTCGCTTATCCAAAGTCAAGTAATATGTTCTATAGCTGTCACATTTGACAAATATACATATAAATATATTAATAATATAGTAAAATGTCAGCAATGTTTACTGAAAAAATATCGTTCAATATTTCTTCATACCAGAATCCTACAATACTGATGTTCTGGTTTTGTTTGTCCTGAGGGGTATTTGTTATTGTATTTTCTCGCAATGTTCTGGTTTTGTTTATCCTGAGGTGTATTTGTTATTGTATTCTCTCGCAATGTTCTGGTTTTGTTTGTCCTGAGGGGTATTTGTTATTGTATTTTCTCGTAATGTTCTGGTTTTGTTTGTCCTGAGGTGTATTTGTTATTGTATTTTCTCGCAATGTTCTGGTTTTGTTTGTCCTGAGGTGTATTTGTTATTGTATATCTCTCGCAATGTTCTGGTTTTGTTTGTCCTGAGGGGTATTTGTTATTGCATTTTCTCGCAATGTTCTGGTTTTGTTTATCCTGAGGTGTATTTGTTATTGTATTCTCTCGCAATGTTCTGGTTTTGTTTGTCCTGAGGTGTATTTGTTATTGTATTTTCTCGCAATGTTCTGGTTTTGTTTATCCTGAGGTGTATTTGTTATTGTATTCTCTCGCAATGTTCTGGTTTTGTTTGTCCTGAGGTGTATTTGCTATTATATTTTCTCGCAATTTTCTGGTTTTGTTTGTCCTGAGGTGTTTTTGTTATTGCATTTTCTCGCAATGTTCTGAACTTCAGATGACGGGAGCTCGAGTTTTGAATACTTATTGGAAGTACTTCTGTTTTTATCCTTCGAAATGGTCTCCTTCCCCGCAAATATAGGTGCACTTATTTTAAGTTCTACCTTCCTAATCCCTAGTATATTAGGGTAATTAGTATATAAGTGTATAACACGAACGGGTAGTGAGACGCAGTGACAAAAATGTATAAAAGTGTAATTTCTTAAAGTTCCCCGTGATATCCTCACTATCTTAAGTCAAATAGTCCAAGTGTCTGATAGTCACTACAGGTGATGTAATTGTACTATCGGTGCCGGTTATAGTCTTGGCAAGGCCGTGGGGCTTGTCGACAGTGTTACCCAGCACACAGGACCTCCGTCTAGTGCACACAGCAGCTTACTAAGAATGTCAGTTAGAATAGACTATAGTGAGAATGCCTGTATACTGACACGCCGAAGAAGGACATCATCATTATGAAGCAGATGACAGTGTGGAGGAGATGTGGTTGTTTGAACAAAGGAACAGTCTGCTGCCCCACGCTCTTCATTGTCTCAACAAATGAGCTGTTTGTTTTCTTTATTTTGTTCACAGCCTCCAATGAATCCACCAACAGCACACGCTTCACCTGAAATAAATCACTCGTGACACTCTTCAAGTAAGTTGAATCAAAAACAACAGTATATAATGCACTCGCTTAGTATTTTATTGATTTTTATACAAGTAAAATACGAGGGGCATTGGCGAAGTAAGAACAGTTTTGTTAGAAGAAAATAAAACTTTACTTATCAAGATAATTTTACTATCACTACTACTTACAAGATTTATTTATTTTTGAACACAGTCTCCATTGAGATTCAGTCATCTGTTCAGAAGTGGCAAGAGCTTGATGATCCCCTCATCATAGAAGTCAGCCGCCGTTTCATTCAACAAACCCATAACACTTTCTTTCATTTCTTCATCAGTTTTCATACGTATTCTGCGCAAAACATGCGAAAAGATGGAGTCTGAAGGTGCTAGATCAGGACTCTACTAATAGTAAAATTATTAGCAGTGGCGCAGGAACGTTTTTATTTAGGGGGGTAAAAATAACCCTGACCTTTTATAGGGGATAAAAATTTTGAGATTAAAAAAAGTACAAGAAGATGTAATACAGCTGTCCCTCACACTACGCGAGTGATTGGTTCTGATAAATAATCGCATAACACGAAAACGTGTAGAGGGAATTGATTTTAACATGGGTGAGATAGGGATTACTCCAAAGGAAATAAAAACCTAAAACTTGCAAATGAATGCCATTTTTTAAATTTATATAACTAGTACAATGCATTAGGTAGCCTACACCTATTGTCAATCTTCAATCCCCTAAAATTTGTAAACAAACACAATTTTTAATCAATGTATTTAATTAATACAACGCTACAGGTACACTTACTGTTAATCTTAAATTGCATGATAAAATAACTGTATTTGGCAAATCTGAATTATCACTATCTTGCTCTTGACGGTAAGCTCTTGCTCTCTTGACGGCCCTTGGACGGTAAGCTCTTGCTCTCTTGAAGGCCTTGGGATGGTAGGTTCTTGCATTTTTTAAGGCCCTGGGACGGTAAAATCTTGCTGGCATGAAGGCCCTAGGATGGTAGGCTCTTGCTTTCTTGAAGGCCCTTGGATGGTAGGCTTTTATCTCTTCGGAAGACCACTTGGACGGTAAGCTCGTGATCTCTTGAAGGTCCTGGAACGGTAGACTCTTGATCTCTTGAAGGCCTTGAGACGGCCGACTCTTGCTCTCTTGAAGACCCTTGGACGGTAAGCTCTTGTTCTCTTGACGGACCTTGGACGGTAAGCTCTTGCTCTCTTGACGGCCCTTGGACGGTAAGCTCTTGCTCTTTTAACGGCCCTTGGACGGTAAGATCTTGCTCTCTTGAACGGCCCTTGGACGGTAAGTTCTTGCTCTTTTAACGGCCCTTGGATGGTAAGCTATTGATCTCTTGAAGGTCCTGGAATGGTAGAATCTTGATCTCTTGAAGGCCCTTGGACGGTAAGCTCTTGCTCTATTGAAGGTCCTGGGACGGTAGGCTCTTGCTCTCTTGACGGCCCTTGGTCGGTAAGCTCTTACTCTCTTGAAGGCCCTGGGACGGTAGACTCTTGCTCTCTTGAAGGCCCTTGGACGGTAAGCTCTTGCTTTCTTGAAGTTCCTTGGACGGTAAGCTCTTGCTGGAATGAAGGTCCTAGGACGGTAAGCTCTTGCTGGAATGAAGGCCCTGTGATGTTAGGCTCTTGCTGGCATGAAGGCCCAGGGATGGTAGGCTCTTGCTTTCTTGAAGGTCCTTGGGTGGTAGGCTTTAGTTCTTCGAAAGAGCCTTGGACGATACGCTCCTGCTTTCTTGAAGTTCCTGGGATGGTAAGCAAGCTCTTTTGTATGCCCTGGAATGGTAGGCTCTTGCTTTCTTGAAGGCCCTGAGATGGTAGACTCTTGCTCTCTTGAAGGCCCTGGGATGCTAAGCTCTTGCTGACATGAAGACCGTAGGACGGTAGGCTCTTGATTTCTTGAAGGCCCTTGGATGGTAGGCTTTATCTTTTCGGAAGACCCTTGGACGGTAAGCTCCTGTTTTCTTAAAGGCCCTGTAATGGTAAGTTTTTGCTGTTGTGAAGGCCCTGGGTGTTTAGACTGACGATTTTCAATTTTTTTGATGAAATGGTAAAACTCAACTGACGGGCAGCATTTTCCCTCTCTCTATAGAGTTATTTGTAGCAAGCTAAAGAACTCTGGATCTCTCTGGCAACTTTGGTGCTTCTATCCATGTTAGGGTCATTCTCTTCAATGATTCTAATTGCACTGTCAATGTGCTTAAATAAATCAGCAAATGGTTTTGTTGAAAGTTTGATAGGCTCAACAACATAAGGCTCTTCCTCTTCATTATTTATGCCACTATCCATTTCTAGAAGATCTTCATTGGTGAGTTCTGTTGAGTGGGATTGGAACAATTGATCCAAATTTGCCTTATCTATGTCCCCAAATCCAACATCTTTCTCTGTCAACGATGTCATGTCTTGAATTGGAAAGATCGTGGTCAAGATCAAAATCATGGGGATCAGAAACTTCAGGCCAAACATTTTTCCAAACTCCCTTCATACAGGACTGTTTAACTTCTGCCCATGCATATCCAATGCTGTCAATACCACCCCCCTAGCACCAAACTGTACAGTAAAGATCAACGCTTTCACTGGAATGTGTGTACACAAGGTCACACCACCACAGCACAGGATTACTGCGAAATTCCAGCTGACCATGCACTATTTTTGTATTTCTTTGAATTGTCTTATAGCGAAAACGCGCAAAGTGATATCACGTATAACGAGGGATACTTGTATTTAATGGTCCCACTGTGCATTTTTCTCATTTATTTTAGTCATTCCAAACATTAGAATTAATACATACAAAACATATTAAGAGAAGTGTTATCTGATGCAGCTCTACTAAAAATTATGAAACACTGAAAATTAAAGTATATTTCCATACACCTTTGCCCTATATTTGTTACTAGCTATAAAACCACTAACCAGTTTTGCAATTTCAATTTTGTTGAGCCTCTCAGGTGATTTAGTCTACATTGCCTCATCGTGGAGCGAAGATAGTTTTTAATGCATCCAAGCATTGAAAAACTTCTTTCTGCAGTAGCTGATATAGCTGGTATCACTATCAGAGTTTTCAAAATCTCTTCAGTGTATGCTCCAAGCACATTTTATTTTTATTATGTTAACATAGTGTGAACATTGTATCTTGCCTCAATAAGATGTTTACATGATCTAAAAGTTTTACTATATTATTTTGGGGGGTAAAAATGATACTTTTTACCTCCATCAATTTTTTGGGGGGTAAAATTTACCCCCGTACCCCCTAGTTCCTGCGCCACTGAATTTATTAGGATAAATTACATTTTTACTGTCATATTCCAAAAGGTTCTCACTTAACAAATTACCCTTGTACTAATAAATATAATCAAATAAATTTGTTTGGACTTCTTCCAACCGATCTTATATTGGAAAACACACACGAGATATAATTAGGCCTTGATTATTAAGTACCAGTTAATTTTTTATAGAAAAACTACTACTATTAACTCTAGAATAACTGACTCTAATGTAGATCATACTTCTTGCTATTGATTTATTTGCACCAAACATGCTTGGCTTGGTATTAATATGTTATCACAGCCTCTAGAACCCTACCTAATACGGTTCTTGAAATATAATGAACCTTTATACTTGTTACCATTATATTTTAATTTTTCATTCGAGAGGAAATTTTTTCCTATCTATTGCTTCATACATTTGTTGAAAATTATGACTATTTTAAGATTAACACAGGAGCATCCAAATAATGTTTGCTATTCTTCATTTACTAATGCTATGAGCTAAATATGAAATGTTGGAAATGTTAGACATAAACTTATTTGTAAACTACAATCTTTGTTTCGTATCTGTAATTGTTTATTATATTAATTTTAACAATTATACTTTTATATTTTTAGCAGTACAAGCTTTGATGAAAACCTCATAGAATTAATTAGCCATGGGAACGAGAGAGGTTGATTATAATTTGTCTAAGTCTGTGTAATAGGTATATGCTAAATGTCTGATAAACAGGTTATCGATTCATAGAAAAGGGAAGTTTATGTCTAGTTTATTTGAAACTATTCTGGAGATTAGAATACATCCTTACCAGCTTTAGTTTTTATTTTCATTGGGGACACATATCATACATTATATATTTGGCATCATCTACTAGTCTGAATTCCGAATTATTATTTTTAATCAGCATCAATATTGCACTACATTCAAAACTAGAATGATTAGGATACAGGCTAGATGATGTTATAGAATTTAAACCAAGCCTTTGCTTCCACTGAAACACCATCACACAAGTTCACGAGCCACCACTACTAACTATTCAGTACCAATATCAAACTCAGTAGCCTAAAGTTACTGTAGTAGCACATCTAATGCTCGAAATAAAAGCCAAATTACCGGATATGTTTCCGGGCTCTTCCCTGTATTGATAGCGTAAATACGTCTCAAAATCGCTATGCACTCCTGTTCTTTCCCTTGGGAGAGCAAGAACTTGGGACTTTCAGGGAACAAACAGTAGAGTATGGAGGTGAGGAGTCCAGGTATCGCTGTCAGCATTACAAACACACGCCATGTTCTGTAGGTGTAGGTTGGCATCTGGAAACTCCATGTCTGGGGAATCACCAGCCACGCTAGACCTGGAACCAGAGGAGTGTAAATAGTTGTTCAGGAGATTGTATCACCACAAAACAAACAAAGAGATGCGGGTATAAGTAGGTAAATGGCTACTAGTGCCTCACCTGCACCATAGCTCTGGGCTGAATATTTTGAGCAGCAGCAACAGTATGGTTGTAAACCTAAATATCATAGATTAGATATGAGTGATTTTTATTGATTTATATTTGTAGTTGTCATAAACACGTAGATTTTAGTTTGTAGTCATAAATTGTTTAAATTTAATCAGTATTAACGAAAGGAAAACAAGGGCCTTTGCTGATAGAAAGCCAATCTTAACGTTTCACTTGTAATGGTAATACTATTTTGTCATAAAACATGTGTTTATGTGTATATTTTCAATATTCGAAATAACATTATTAACATTTCTGTGTTGTTTGAAGTCAGAAGCAGCAGAGAGAAAGCAGGGTCCCCGTTAAACTGATTGCACCTGCCGCCTCACGGCTCCCTACGTGCCAACATTATTACGACTTAGCAATGGTTAGTTAACGTTATTTTTGCCTGGTTCAACGACTCTTACACTTACCGTAACTCATTCATTTTCAATTTTTTCAAGACTAGTCTCAATGATTATTTTTTGTTTATTTTTTAAAGATCTAGATTTTTAATTTTTAGACATTATGTAAGAAATAATGTGAGTTCAGATGCTTAGTATACTTACATACTCATTTAGTATTGTGTGGTTTATTTATAAGCAAATTTCTGCCAAACATGTCATTAAAATGATAAAACTATTTAGTACTTGTACGTAAAATAAGCCCAGGAGAAAATATTCAAAGAACAAAAAATAACTAACAAAATATAAAATTTAAGTATTTTTAAAACCAGAAATATGAATGCAAGAAAGGAGGAAAAGGAGTGTAAGAAGTAAAAGCATAAACACAAACAAGTATAAACAAAGTTGCAAGGAACTTGCAATTTACAAAGCCTAGCAGAGGGACGGTAAATAAAAGTCTAAGAAACTTGGTATGTGACCGTTATAAACTGACTAGATATGATATGTTCATGTACTCATACATCTTGATCAGTGTCTGTCACTAAACTGACCTTGATTTCACTATAGTGTCCTGGTCTAATATGATGTTTTTGAAGTGGTGTTAGGGAGTAGTTCTAGTCTTGAAAAAAATGTGACTTTTACCCCTGAATTTTTCAAGATCAAATGAATGAAGGAAAGCTCTACTAGTCCATTTCACAATACATAGTACTTTGAGCAGTGGTTTATACATAGGGTGTAGATAATAATTTATAAACATTGACTCAATATTGTGGAAGGCCAATTAAATCAAGATAACATATTTTACTAGCTACATGGACATTCAAATCGTTAACAACAAGAATTTAGAGAAGGATAATAAAGTGTGTGAGATTTTTTACGAGATTGCTTCCAAAAGCAACTATTAAAATAGAAAAAACACCGATAAATTACAATCTACTCACGAAAGCATTGTTTGTTATGCGGCTCAAAATGTATTTCTGGAGGAAATACTATAGAACAGGGTTAAGCTATTTAAAGTATGGTAATAACCATAATCCAGGCACTAGAGTCTTCTTTAGTGAGTGGTTACTGATTTCAGAAATATATCATTTTTCATATATCACTCTTTTGAACATACAGATCCAAGAAAAGGATGTACGTTTTATTTTACATCTTTTATATTCAACAAGTTTATAAAATTCATGGCCAATGAATTTCCTAATACATTTGTTAAAGAATTCTAAACTAATATATATATCAATGAGTGTTGACTCATTTACTGATAATGATCAATAGCGTTTATTTATTCGTTATAATTACTAAGAAGATGGATACCATAGTGTTAGTTGCCATCCTACCATATTTTTCCATTTGTTTTTCTAATTTGTATAATATTTTTCAATTTATTTTTTCTCCAAAGAGAAATAATAGGCAAAGGATAACAAGAGTGGATTTAATTTAAACATAATAAACACAACGATACAATTACAATGTGCTTGAGTAGAATGGAATATACAATGTTTGTTTGGTAAGATGCTGGCAGTGGCATATCTATAGGGTGGCGTAGGTGGCAAAATGCCGTAGGCCCACGACTAAAATGGGCCCACCGTGCAGGCCTACCTTCTCAAAATTAATTTGGTAAGAGACGAAAGTGTTCTTTTGTTTCTTAAAAATCTTATTATTCAATAAAAATAATTACTCAATAGTCATTTAATTTTGCATAATTTCATGTTCTACAAAAAAGCTATGTAGAGTACATATGTTTCTGTAAAATCAATATTTAACAAGATAGATATTAGTAAATCTAAAAAAAAAAACATGGAGGAAATTATAGATAATTTCGCAGATATCAAAGAAAGAAGAAACAGTTTTAAATGTTAATGTTTGTTTAGCCTCTGTTTAAGTGTTTATATTGTTTATGGTTTCATTTATAAAATTTATTAATATAGTTTCATTCAATTCAGATCAATTTATTATATTGCTAGTTTCCATTTTTCAATAGCAATTTTATTAGACAAAATATAGACCTGTATTACGAAATTATAAAATAATTCCAAAAATAAATGCTAATGTAATTCATCACAATCTGCAATTACACATAACATTATTTTTTGGGGGCAAGGGAGGCTTTCTTTTATTGGAGGGGAGCCCACATTGCAAGTTTTGCCACGGGCCCATTACTGCCTAGTCACGCCTTTGGATGCCAGATATCAAGTTAAGGGACAATGCTAGTTAAGGAGCCATAAACATGAACGGGGGTAACTGCTCCAAGTAATGGCGAATATAGAAATGCTATATAATATAATTGAAGCAAATTCAACTAACACTTTATAATGGCCTTTCCCCGAATGAGGACTATCGCTAATGATAGTATTATTGATCTGGCTATCACGCGGCTCTTTAACAAATGACACGCTATTAGTTTAGCGACCTAAATACAAAGTAAATAATCGATGATCAACCATAGTAAACAATGACATCTTCTATAAAACAATACGGCCAGTACCTTTGTCAAAACGCCTTCAAGAAAGAAAAACCACTAGGCGTTGAAACAGACAATTACTTTTAATTTAAAGTTTGAGAGAAACATTTTCCAGAAAGATTTTAAGTCAAGGATGAAAAATGGCTTCATATTAGCTGCATTAATTAAATTCGAAGTAAGCATTCAAAGTTCAAAGCCAAATTTTGATGAGTTATTAATTTAACGTCCAACAGATAGTTTTGAAAATATTAGATAGTCAAGAAAAAGAGGATTTAGAAAAATTCCCAGACTATATTTTCTAAAATCTTGTCGCTTACCTCGCTGAAGTCGGTGAAATAATGAGTGCCAATACCGACAAAACATGTCAATATAAAGTACTAGAGCTTGATTACGTAGACCCAGAGAGTGGATCCAAGGACGGGGAGGTGGAAGGTAGAGAGGGGCAAAGGGGGAGTAAAGCATAACACGGAACTGGGAGTGACCGGAATGTTCGGCGCTAGAGTAGATGCTCTGAGAACAATCTAGACGGAGAGGGGGGCAAGGAAGTCCAAACCCTTCCTTACTTTTTCTAAGGCGTGGCGTCGTGGTGGTGATGTGTGGCCTCGCGACCCACTTCAGTATAATGTTGACGTATGTCCAGGCAACTCTTAGGTGGCAATGGCACTTGGATGTGAAGGTCTAAGTGGGCTGACAGGTGAGTGTTACTTTCCAATAATTGTAATCTCGTAAATTGTTCTTGTAACACCATTACATTGGTTGATTAAAATTTGTTTTAAAGTTCGTCTGTGGTATGGCACACTATGGTGTCGCACATGACAGACACAATTTATGTCCATTCACAATAATACAGAAAGAAATTGTCTCGCATTGTTTAAAATAATTAAAATGATGAATTTTGATCAATGGAAGAACAATTACCTCTTTATTAAACAAATTTATCCTTCTAAGAAGTTTGTTGACTCTTTATTGTTTGTTCTCGTGGTCAGCCATTTTACCAGGGCTGAACAAGTGAATAGCGCGTCTCATACGAAATGCGTGGATAAAAGAAGAACAAGGAAATACAAAGGTTATTTTTGCCTCTAAACTGACGCGGGTTTCAATTCTAACAAATGGAAGAAAACATTTTAACTCTCTTTAAAACATATTTTCAATTTGTGGCCATATCTTATTTTCAACTTTTATATTAAATAAAATGTTATATAATATTTATCACTAGTTCATGACCAACCATTTCACTTTTGTTAGAATGCATGAATAGTCTCTTTAGACTTGAAAAAAAACTTTTTAAATTTGATTCTTGGAACACTGTTTGAAAAATATTCGGGTCCTCTTCTTCGGCGTCCTTAAAACATGGAACCAAATATGTGTAGTTTCTGTTCAAATTTCTTTCAAAAGTGGAAACCAAGTTTAAAAGTTCAATACAAATATATAAATAGAAAGCTGAGTGTTTGGGAAAGAACTAGAGACTGTTGATTTAATAAATTGTGGGGTAGGTAAAATTCAGAAGAGGAAACAAATTTTCAACATTTTGCCTTTTCAACACGGACATATTTCCTTGATGAGATCTAACAAAATCTTCAGCTATACATACATATATATAGTTGAAGATAATGTTAGATATCATCAAGGAAATATGTCCGTATATATATATATATACATATTTATATTTGAAGATTTTATTAGATCTCACTAAGGAAATATGTAATTGAAATATATAATTATATATTCTCTTTCTCATCAAGAATATAGGATTTATTTAAAGCTTTCAGAGAAGACCAACTAAATTAATTCAGAAACTTTACTCATTCTAAAACAATAATTCATATTTTATTATAAGTACAAATATTAATACAACAATTGATTATTTTTTTTGTCAATAATACTTTTTATTGCTCAAAACTTAAATAATATATTTGTATGTATCATATATGTTTAAATATGTATTTTTTTCTCTGGTATTATATTCATTCCCAAATTCAACCGTTATGAGATTTTGTTTCTATTGATTAGTTATGATAATTAAATATTATATTATATGCTAGCTTGTTAGACTAGAATTGTAATTAAGAGAGGAAGTCCATAGGTAGGTTTGGAATGTGTACACAATGAGTTATAAATGACAACTCACATAAAGTTTTAGTAATGGAGTATACCTTCTTTAAAAAAAAAAAGTACAATTCATTCAGCGATCCATTTTATTTAAAATGTTCATGTTATATTATATGTATTTTCTTTGAACTCTTGTAGGTATTTGGAACATACCATTGTTGTAGGTATGGTAGAGTCATTCAATATTAACATAACATCGTTCAGAAAGAGTTCCCAATNATTTTATTTAAAATGTTCATGTTATATTATATGTATTTTCTTTGAACTCTTGTAGGTATTTGGAACATACCATTGTTGTAGGTATGGTAGAGTCATTCAATATTAACATAACATCGTTCAGAAAGAGTTCCCAATCACAACCAGTGGTCTCGAGTTTTAGGAGTCATCGTGCCACTGTCAGGCTTAGTCGAGATAAAGTTTTTTTTTTATTTTCGCCTAAGTGTAGTTCCTAGGAGTGGCACCTATCAAATATAGTTTAAACTCCACACAATTATTTTAATATATATTTTAAAATATATATACGAGGCGCGTCCCCAAGGTAAGGTCCAATAAATTAATTTAAAAAAATAGTAGGGATATAAAGGTTGTATGGAGGGCTAAAAATACATGCATACCACCTTTATTTTTCCACAAAGTTTACATTGACTTCGAGAAGTTTTTATATCTTGGCACCAACCTCTTTAAACCCTTTCAAAAAATCTTCGACCAGTGATTTGAGCCAGCGATTCACACCTTTCTTCAGTTCATCGTCTTCTGCAAAACGTTGGGAGGGCAGCCACTGCTTCATGTCCAAAACTAAGTGATAGTAGCTTAGAGCGAGGTCTGGCCTGTAGGCTGGGTGGTCCAGCAGTTCCCATCCACACTTCTGAATCAGCTGAACAGTTTGAGCTGCAGTCTGGGCTTGAAAATTGTCGTTCAAAATAAGAATATCTTATGTCAGCATGGTCTTTTGTTCTGAGTTGCGTGTCTGAGTATTTTTAAGGTTTCACAATATCCTGCAGCAATAATGGTTCTTACTCGTTCAAGAAAATCAACAAGCAAGACATCCTTCTGGTCTCAAAAAACAGAAGCCATAATTTTTTGACGGAGCGTTCCTGTTTGAATTTATTTGCCTTTGGGGATATTGAATGACGCCAATGCATTGATTGTTGTTTTGTTTCAACATTCGTATACGAAATCCAAGTCTCATCGCCGGTTACGAATTGAGAAAAAGTTCATTTCCTTCCTTTTCAAAATACTGCAAAAACATTTTAGCTGACCCCACGCGTTTTTGTTTGTGTGCTTCAGTCAGTATTTTTGGGACCCATCTGGCCCACAGTTTCTTGTAGTCTAGCTTTTATGTCGCAATTTCGTGAATGAGTGTCCGTGAAACTTCTGGTAATTCAAAATAATGTTCCGTGAGTGTGAAACGACGGTTCTCACGAATTCTCGTGTCCCCATGTTTTTTAATTGTCAGTCACCACACTTGGTCGGCCACTACGCTCCTCATCATGAAAATTGGTGCGACCTTCTTTAAACAAACGGACACATTGTCTCACCTTAATTTCACTCGTGATATCAGGCCTGTAAACCTGACATATTCGACGATAAATTTCTGCAGCGTTAAGGTTGTCCGCTAACAAAAATCGTATGATACAACGAACCTCACAACTAGCGGGATTATTTATGACAGAACTAATTTTATATCACTCACATAACATTAGATAAGATACATGCATACCACCTTTATTTTTCCACAAAGTTTACATTGACTTCGAGAAGTTTTTATATCTTGGCACCAACCTCTTTAAACCCTTTCAAAAAATCTTCGACCAGTGATTTGAGCCAGCGATTCACACCTTTCTTCAGTTCATCGTCTTCTGCAAAACGTTGGGAGGGCAGCCACTGCTTCATGTCCAAAACTAAGTGATAGTAGCTTAGAGCGAGGTCTGGCCTGTAGGCTGGGTGGTCCAGCAGTTCCCATCCACACTTCTGAATCAGCTGAACAGTTTGAGCTGCAGTCTGGGCTTGAAAATTGTCGTTCAAAATAAGAATATCTTATGTCAGCATGGTCTTTTGTTCTGAGTTGCGTGTCTGAGTATTTTTAAGGTTTCACAATATCCTGCAGCAATAATGGTTCTTACTCGTTCAAGAAAATCAACAAGCAAGACATCCTTCTGGTCTCAAAAAACAGAAGCCATAATTTTTTGACGGAGCGTTCCTGTTTGAATTTATTTGCCTTTGGGGATATTGAATGACGCCAATGCATTGATTGTTGTTTTGTTTCAACATTCGTATACGAAATCCAAGTCTCATCGCCGGTTACGAATTGAGAAAAAGTTCATTTCCTTCCTTTTCAAAATACTGCAAAAACATTTTAGCTGACCCCACGCGTTTTTGTTTGTGTGCTTCAGTCAGTATTTTTGGGACCCATCTGGCCCACAGTTTCTTGTAGTCTAGCTTTTATGTCGCAATTTCGTGAATGAGTGTCCGTGAAACTTCTGGTAATTCAAAATAATGTTCCGTGAGTGTGAAACGACGGTTCTCACGAATTCTCGTGTCCCCATGTTTTTTAATTGTCAGTCACCACACTTGGTCGGCCACTACGCTCCTCATCATGAAAATTGGTGCGACCTTCTTTAAACAAACGGACACATTGTCTCACCTTAATTTCACTCGTGATATCAGGCCTGTAAACCTGACATATTCGACGATAAATTTCTGCAGCGTTAAGGTTGTCCGCTAACAAAAATCGTATGATACAACGAACCTCACAACTAGCGGGATTATTTATGACAGAACTAATTTTATATCACTCACATAACATTAGATAAGGATAAAACTGAAATAAAGGGATCAACAGAAAGTTGACGAGTCAATCTATGCTACTGCTCATGCGTGACCCCGCTTACGAGTCTATTTTGGTGGTGATATTTCAAAGGACCTTTCTTTGTGGACGCGCATCATATATGATCATAATCGTTTTCACCCAGTTTGTGAGAATTTTACTAGCGCCTTCTAAAATCAACTCATAAAGCATTAAAGAAGATTGACTTACACTTTACATGCTCGGAGTATTTGTCCTATGTCTAGCTATTTTCACTGTAGTATCTTATGACTATACCTCATACCAGGAATCTTAAAATCAGAAATTTATTAAAATGATTGTTTACCATGATACTTCAGCGCTGTGTTTGGTTTCCATAGAATAGTTCTATTGAATAGTGTGCAGGAAATTTTAAACAAAGTCTTAAAAACCTTTAAGATTAATTTCACACTTGTAATTTTCGGATTAGTGTTGATGAAAAATATCGGATTTATCCCCATTATTATAAATAATTTACGTCATTGATGTCCCCACACATCCGAGAGTTAAAATTATACTTTATGGAGACTATACTATGTTATTAATGACACACAGGTACCGTACGTCCACAAACACCTATAGCTATACCTAGTCTTGTTCACAAGGTGGTTATAAAAGTACCTATAGGATTAATTCAATTTGAACAAACACAGTGCGATTGTTAACACACAAAGAATAATACAAGCTTTAGAGAATTTCAGTGCTCATGGTGAAGAAACTCTATTAAAAATGAAAGTGAAGTATTTAGGAGTGCTACTTGACTTTAGTCTGTGGACAGATAAAGCACGCACGAATTAAGGCGATGTGGACCTTCATGCAAACCAAAGGTCTGTTCAAGAGTCAAGTAAAAACTATTAATACACAGAAGCGTCAATCAGCCTCAGTTTGTATACAGGTGTGAGAAGTGGAGAAATGCATTTAATCCCTCTGCGAGTATCACAAAATAAGTTGCCAAGTAGTGCTAGTAAGGCTATCTGTAGAGTGGACACGAGGAGAAAAAACCTTCAGACTCATTCCATGAGTAGAAACAGGCTTCTTCATGAAATATACATGAAACGAAACATGAAATTATAAAAATAAACCAGAACCAAGGCTAAAATATCATCATCAAGCACCGTGGATAGTACAATCCTAGAGAATAGAAGTCATATAAAAAAGCCTATATTGGCGTTATAAAAACTGAGTCGAAATTTTTCTCAGTCCCTACATCTGGCAACATATCTTTATTTTATCCCTCCCATACAAACATACTTGACAAATCCCGTGTTCCTAATATTTTACACATACGTAAGAAGGTTTCTATATGATTCAATTTCATCCTAACCACATTCAAATTTCAAAAGTTTTAAATTTTCTTTCGGTCTTCTCAGACACGCAGTACAAATCATAATCAGCCACTAAGTCCAAATAATCGTGTGCTTTCTATCAATATACACTATAATTCGATTTAAACTCAACTTTCCATTGCACACGCATACACACACACACACACACACACACAATATTTCGAATGTACTATGAATTTTTTATTTGTATCTTTCTGCACTTTCATGAAACAGCCACTCAAATTGGTTATGGTATGTGATTAGCAATAGGCACTTTTAGGAATTAACGATCCACCTATCCTCATTAATAGCTCTGACTCTCAGAATGACTAGAAAGGCAAACTAGGGAGGGATCACATCTGTTTATTTGTATGCTTTGATTCACTCGCTGGAGATATTTCCCACACATTTTACTGCACTCAGAAAGACTGCCAAACGCTCGATAATACGTTTGGGCCATTTATCACACAAACCTAATGAAAACTTAGAGAGAGCTAATGGCACAAACATCAATTAATGAAAATACAATCGAGAAACTAGTAAATATATAAGTGGTGAGAAATTTGTTAAATTAACATGTATAAGTGAAAACTTTCATTTCAGTGAATATGCGAAGTCTTAAAAAAATTGAAAATTTATTACAGGCACATTATTAGAACAATAGTTGAATTAGGCGATTCCTTTATTCAATACTAACTAATATTCTTAGAGCATAGGATTTATTTCAATATACACCCCCAAATAATCAGCTTGATTAACAACGAATACCCATACTAAATGTGCCAGACATATTAACAAGTAGCGTATCGAGTTGAGGGCTAAGGGAAACTTGATGAAAAATAACTAGTCTAGAAGAAGAGTAATTTTGCCCTGTAAAAGGTTGGATGGTTTTTGTTTTTGGATATATTTGAAAGGTCAAAATCCTAATGAAATTTCAATGTTTTCAATCTTGGCACACTGGATCTAGGATAAAAATAGTAACTTTAAATCTTAAAAAGGACACAATATCCTACAAAATTTGTCCAAACCAACTTTTTTAAGTCCAGGCGATACTGTGCTGCAGCGCTGTAGAGTGGAGTGAATTACTAATAATTTCCAAGAATGCTTTGTTCTGAGCTGGTTATTAATTACATGCTAATTGTTGCTATACATACTATCTACTGTAAAAGTTCTGTTTACTCATTTACACACCACCATGAGGCAGAGTTGACAGTGTGTAGTATCCCCAGTATCCTTAACCCAAAGAGGTAATTGAGAAGTTGTACATTTTTGGTCACTTCGATGGTCCTGGTTGATTGATTTTTATTTATTCATAGAAAACACGTCTTTTAGCTTCAGTATGTGCTTATAGCTCTTCATTCCCTTCAGTCCTGAGATTCTATTCTCAAATTAATAAAGTTTTTCTACTTCATCTTCAATTTTTATCAGAGCCTCTAACACAATTTTGCATAATTTTCCATTGCAAAATCTACAAATGGTGGAACAATTATATCCAGATTTTCTGCAGACATATGTTGCGCTGCATTTTTGTGGTGATATAACATTGAGCAAGATGTCAGGAGTTGGATCCTTTATAGTCCTCACTGGAGTAAGTCCATTATTGATACGTATCCAACCCCTCTCCTGTGGACAATCTCAAATCATGTTTGAAATGAATACGTGATACCATGCAGCGTCTCTTGTTAGAGGCAGAGTAGAAAGATTAAATTTGTTTTAATTGTAGATTTTGTAAAACGTTAGTGTAGTGCATGTAACCACCACACAAAGCGACCAAAAAAATGCTATCCTGCCTCTGAAATTTCCTATAGCTCTGCGACCTTCTTTGAAGACTTTGTCAATCTCGTTCAAGAGCGAGTTTTTCTGGATAATGTTACTACGTTATGTTTTCCCTTAGTTCAAAAGGGCAGATGTTGTATCGCAGCCATTGATTACATTAATACACAGATTGCTGTTTCATACCACATTGTTTTAGCGGAATAGTTTTTCTGCAGTTTTACCTCTCCCAGGGGTACTCTCATGGCAAGATGCTAATCCTATCAGCAGAACCCACAAGGGTTCTTAGCCAAAGAGGTCAATGGAATAAAATTCTGAGACAGTGGAAATGGCAGTGCTAAAGATCGACACATCAGCGTCTTATAAAGCCTATTTCACTAAAATATTTTACTGTTCAATTTTTTTTTTTAGAATTTAAATCAAATTTATATTATTAGTTTTGTTCAACAAACATATTTATTGTGAAACTTTGGCAATCATTGATTCGCCCAAGAGAACATCCATGGAAGTGTGTTATGTTGATCAATGATGTATTTCTGTGGACTTAGTGGTTTTTGCTGCATCATCAACTGGATATCCATAAAAAATAATGAATGAGTTTAAACCATGGTACTTTTGTATGTATCACACGTAGTTCGCACAAATGAATACAAAAGAATTGTTGCACTGCCATACTACTCTGTGTGGACGATATCCTCTAACCACTACATCAATGTTGCTATCTTCAAGTCTCGTTACATCCGAAAGTGGCATGAAGCAGTGTACAGAGATGATTTTGTGCCACCATGCAATCCTTATTTTGAGAACAGTAACAAAAATTTAAGTTAGTTCAAATTTGAGATATTCTTTTGATTCATGATTGGATTGTTTCGCGATGCACTTTCTATGGAACAGCACGATCAGGTTAAAATACATTGCTGTGTTGCCCAATCTTATGTTGTTGTGACTGCGAACAGTGACATAATATTTTTATTGCTTTTTAATTTAACGGACTTGAATTTTGTCACCAGTCATTTTAAAAATACCAACCATTGCAATAAATGATAGTTGATTTGTTTATCCCCAGCGAATTCAGTGCTTATTGACATTAACGAATCAATTTTTGGGAAGGGACGATGTTAAGAAAACCAATATACATGTTTATTTCGTGTTCTGGCTGTCCCAAATGACATGCAAATCAATCTAAATGTTGCTCGTACATTGCTAAAGTAATGGCACAATATTTCTCTACTTCGTCACAGATATTGTATAAATATATTATTCCTAGATTCCATAATGAAATCACGTTATCTGCGATTCAACGCCCGTTAGTAAGTTCTCTAGAGCTCGTCATCACAAATTAAGTTCTGCTCAGTTGACATATTACCCAAATCCCTCACCAAAACTTGTTTGAACACCTGATAGTAAAATAAGAACAACACACTTAAATTAGCTATACATCAAAATAAACTTGGCCAACGATTGCTCTGAAATAGATAAAATAATACCTGATTCAATGAAGCTGTCCCTAGTTTTTCGGTGTGTAATGATGGCGTTTGTAGAAAACTTCAATTGACTATTAGAAAGTAATTAATATAAGTTTCACACTTAGTTCACTTATTAAATCACAATTTAATAATACTATTCCAGCGGAAGACTATAGGAAGCAGCCCTTCAGTGAGAGAGGGCGTGAAAGAATGTGCGACCCTTCTCTTCTTACTTTTTAAACATTAGAATGGGTAACCAGACTACCTGTACTACAAAAACAGCTCGTTAACAATTACTATGGATAGTGTACAATTTAAAGTACGTACGATGAAAATACCGCATTCATTTACTACAAAATGATGGCAAGAAAATATCTATGTCAGAAGGAGGATCCATTAAGTAAGGTTTATATATCCAGATTTCCTTATGAAACTTCATAGTGGTGTAATAAACAAGTTAGGAACAGTCAATATGTGATTAATAGCTAAAGAAGGAGTCAGATTAAAATGGAGCGTTCTTGAAATGTTTAGTAATCTGCTCTACTTAACAGCTTGGTACCTATTTGAATTATAAAAAGTGTGTTTGACAGTAGTTGTAGGAAACTATGTCATCTATATAATGTTTTTATCCTAGGACCCACTGGAAAGAAGATGTTACGAAAGAACTGGTTAAAGATAATAGCGCGAGCGCCGGTGTACTAAGTTAGAATATTTGGAAATTGCATTAGGACTGCGAACTCTCAAACATACATAAAGATCAAAACTACCTGACATTTTGCACTCATGCCCTTCTACTGGATTAAACAACCTAAGGCGAGAAACTATCGTGTGATGACTGGCTGCCTACTTACGGAGTTGGATGAGCTCAGAATCTCCTTAAATAATTTTTACTTTTCTTCGCCTTAAGAACAATATCTACAACAGAATAAAAGTGATCACAGGCCTGCAATTCTACAAACTTTTCTCTGACCAATTATATTTCCAATCAATAGGCTGTACTCTTTTTCATACCCTCTTTCATCTTACAAGAGGCACCAAATTCTATGAAATATAAATTTTTTCCGAGATCATTAATGCTTTCAATTTTGTAGATTCCAAAATATGAATCACACGTAATTTATTAATTGTAGTACACAGTATACATCTGTATCTATAGCTTATTTTACAGCTATTGAGCTCTATCTTACAGTTGTAAACGTCACTAGACCTAGCTAAATGTGTACTCAAGAAGAGTGTCAAAGTACACAACGGTAGATCACTCCACCTGGATGGTGAATACTTGATCTCAGCTGCAGTAGTTATAGGGTCGTATGCAAGTGCTTCAATAAGTGGATGCTTTGTTGACACTAGCGTGGGTTTGCTTGCCTCATCATTGGTTAAAAGGTGGAGTGATATTGTGCTCAGGACCACACTATCGGTCCACTAAGCATTCACTATACTTTCTTGCATACTCCCTCTCGTAATAACTAAACAATATATATTTCGGACTATACTGGACCCCAAACTATTACCAGCCAGTCTGAGCAATGATCAAATATCACAACACATAGCTGACTGATAATGATCCAATGTCACCAACAAATGGCTGACTGCCAAAGATCCTATGCCGAGACAATATAATCTGCACTCACGACCATGACAGTGGCTCTTATCACGACGGTTGTATTTGAAGGGTTTTCAAGTTTTACTTGCATACTTGCATGGTCCTACCTGGCATCGTGACTGTCGCTACTGAGGAGAACACTCCACATAACATGATGGCTTTCGTGCGTGTTGGTGTGGAGTGGAACTCTCCAAGATAGGCGTAGTTCACCGCATGGGAGGCGCAGATTCTAAACGTGGGAGAGAGATTCAAGTTATAATGTATGGTAGCTATTATTTATGTAATTTTTCCAAACTTCGGATTCAAGAGTAGTTTATTATAGTTGTACAATTATGTTTTGAGATTTTACTTAATTAATTTGTTTCTTCCCTCCATTGCTACATTCTTTGGATGCACCACTGTTGTTGAGAATAGTTTGTGAATTATACCTTATACATTTCAGATACGGGAAAGTGATTCAAAATAAAACATATGATAATGATTTTTGCTAAAGAGAAATTATCGCAAAACTAACTAGTCCTATTTCAAATCCAAAATTATCTAGATTCATGATATTCTTATATTTTTACTTTAAATAGAATCAATTATCCTTCTTTTTTTATTTTACTGGCTAGCTAGCCACTTATTTAGTTACACTGTGGCTTTAGGAACTCGAAAGTTCATTACCACACTCACAAAAGTACGCCACCTATCTCTATCTTAGGTTAATTATATCCAGTATATCTCATTACAACCTATCTCTCTCAGGTCTGTTCAAGTGTTATCCTCCCATCTGGGTCTAGATCTTCCCAGTGGCATTTCTCCATTGGGTTTGCCATTCAATACCTTGAACGCAGTTCCAGATACTACCATTCACTCTGCATGACCTGCCCACCGTAACCTGCGAGATTTTACTACCCTAACAATGTTTGGTGACGAGTGCAGAGTATGCAGCTCATCATTATGTAGCCTATTCCACTCCCCACTATTTTCATCCATTTTGAAACACATATATTCACAAACACCTTGTTTTCGAACAACCTAAATTTCTTTTCTTGATATAAAGTAAGAGGCCATATTTTGCACCCATAGAGAACAACAGGTAAAGTTATGGTTTTGTATATTCTGAGTTTTACATTCCTTGAAACCAGGGGAGACGCCAACAACTTACTGACCAAGTATTAGCAAGCATTTTCCAACTGTATTATTTTCCTAGTTTCCAACCTAGTATTTTTATTGCTAGTTAAAAATTTTCCAAAATGTTTTAATTTAATTAACCCTGTCAGATGGTGCTCGATGAAGTCTTGATTGCATGTGAACTGTGTGAAAGAATTATCTTGTTAGAAGATATGAATAGATGAATGGGTACACATAGAGGAAATTCAGAAAGAGTGTTAGGAAGGTATGGTGATGAGTGATGACAGGGTAAATTAGAATGGTAATGAGTTAGTGAGTCTGTGTTTAGAACAAGGTTTATTTGTGTCGAACACTTGGTTTAAGCACAAATATATTCTCTTGTATACATAGCAAAGGGCGATTCGAGAATGATAACTGCTTTTGTGATGTATTATGAGAGACTTAGACGTTAAGTCAAGAATACCAGTACGGTGAGTGGAGCTGAAAGTGGAACGGATCAATTCCTAGTGATCTTAATAGTTGAATTAGGTAGAGATTTTGTGAGGAAGCAGAAGCAGTTCAAGAGTATTACGTATTACGTGTGTGAGCGCAATATAAAAGATTTCTGGGCAAAAATTTAACATTAAAATAGAATGAATGGGATTTTGAAATAAATGCTAGTGGTACAGAATGTGTTGGAATAGAAATAAAGAGGCCGTAATTGAGTGCGTGAAATATGTGTGTCCCACGGGGGTGGGAAACTTAAAAATGGATGCATGGTGTATCGACAGGTGAAAGAATCTATGAGATAAAATAAAGAAGCCTACAAATGAATTAGTGCTGTAAAGAATGAAACAAGACGTAAGTAGCTATGGGACTAATAGAAAAATAGAAAAGGATTAATTCATAAAAGTAGTAAGAGAGATTAAGGTGCAAATGAGATTAAAAGAAGGAGAAGAGAGTAAGGCGCAAATTAGTTTTTAAAGAAGGTGAAAGAATGAATAATGATTTTGAAGTAAATATGAATCCATTCTAAAAGTGGGGAAAGAGAACAAAACAAATGATGCAAGGAAAGACCTCTGACATTCGGAATGAACGTGGGGAGATGATTTGGGATGATAACAGTATAAGAGAGCGATGAAGGGAGTAATTTGTATGGCAAAAACGTAAAGAAAGTAGCAGAAAGTAGGTAAAATATTATGATGAGTGAAATATTTACTAAGACAGAGATGTTAAAATATATGAAAGTGTTAAAGATTGGCAAAGCTAGGGATGTGGATGGAATCACAATTGAAATACTTAAGTGTAGGGACATGGTACTACTTACCAGATTAAGGGAGTTGATCAATGTGTGTGTTCCGGGATTTCGAATGTTTTTAATGACCAGAAGAATGCTGTCACTGTGCCTTTGTACAAAGGCAAAGGCACTAAGAGTAGATGTAAGAATTATAGGATAGTTAATTTGTTGAGTATTCAGTTGAGAGATTTTGGAAGAATCTTATTTGAAAGGATGCGGGAATAAATTGCGGATAAGATTTGGGGTGTGCAATGGGGATTCTTGCCAAGTAGATGTTGCATGGACCAGATATTTGCATTTCAACAACTGATTGAGAACTATCTGGATGTAAGAAAGAAAGTTTATTGTGCACTGGTTGATCTGGAGAAAGTGTTTGATTGTGTGAAAAGGAATATGTTATGGAATGTTCTGAGAGTATGGTTTGGATGCATGGTTAGTAAATGTAATAATGAGGGTATATGATGGAAGTAAAGCCTGATTTAGGATGGATGGAGTGTTGAGAGAATGGTTTGATATTGAACAGAGTGCTATACAAGGTTGTGCTATGTCTCCTTGATTGTTTAATGTATTCTTGGATAAGTGTATGAGAGTGAGAGTGTTTACATATGAAGATGAATTCATGATAATGGCTGAGAATGAGAAATACTTGTCTAATGTATTAAATCGTTTGAATGTGATGACAGGCATAACGAATTTTCATATAAATGTCCCAAAATTATAGTGATAGTAAGGACGGGTAAGGAAATGATTGTCAGCTTATTATAAATGGAAAATAGAACAGGTGAATGATTTTGTTTATCTGGGCAGAATGTTCGGTAGAAATAAAAGGATGGATGGTGAATCGACAGATGGATGAATGCATCTCGAAGAGTAGTTGAAGTATGTAGACTATTGCAAAGAATGAAGTAGTATCGAAAGAGGAAATTTGGCAGTACATAAAAATATGTTGACGCCAATATTGTTTAATAGATGTGAGGCGTGGGTCTGTCAAGAGAAACACAAGAAGAACATGAATGTGGTTGGAATGATATATCTAAAAAATGTATGTGGAAAAAACATTTATGGACATAGTAATGAATGGGTGCAGAAAGGGTGCGGTTTGAAAGGGAATCTAACAGGTCAATGTGAAATAAACTATGTTAGCTTGGGCTGCATGTTGAGAGGGCGAGTGTGAATCGAGTGACAAAGCAAGTATATGAAGGTAGATTGTTTGGATCAAAAGGAAGGGGTGGGTCATGTAAAACGTTACTAAATGTTGTAGATAAATGTGTGAGAAAGTGAGACATTAAGAGGGTTAAGAGTAAAAGAGCATGCATCTGTGTATTGCTGTTGTTGATATGAATGGGGAATTCAAGGATAGGAAAGTGAGGATGGATTAAGTATGGAGTGTTTTTTTTAAAAGTTATATTCGGTTTCTTGCCTACCACGTAAAGGAACGGCGTTATTAGTTATGTATATAAAAACAAATATTATCTTGAAAATTACATTTCTTTATGGCAAATTGGTAACAATAGTGTATACATAGATTGTGGAGTATCAATTACTCAATTAAATTAATAGTTTAGCAATGAAACGTTTTCCAAACTCACGCAAAACCGTTGAAAAACTTGAATACGACGAAGATCCAATAGGCGTGAGAAAAACTGCTGATGATGGTGATGAAACTGTCCATTACCATCCCTGTAATGATTATCTTTTTCCTACCCCTGGTGTCTGCCAGATACCCCCAAAAGTGAGAGCTGCAGATAATACCTGAAACATGAAGTAAGTCATTGTAATACATACTTCCCTCTCAAGTACAGATCAGGCCTCACAAAACTTTGGAGTTGAATTTTATACAGAAACTTACAGTATATAACAATATTTACATGCTTCCTCATCAAATAAACTAACCGAAATAGCATTTAATTTTCTTTATCTTCTTTAAATGCATATCACTTTACCACAGGAACTATTTACCTTATTTTCTATATGTATAAATGGAGATCATCAATATTTTTACTTTCTTAAAAGCGTACTGTATCCAATAACTGAAAATGTATCTATAAAAAATAAGTAGCAAAATAATAATAACGTTTTAAGAATGTTTTGTAAACAAATTCCCTACAGAGATTAAAATCCTTGATACCATAACTTTATCCAGAACATATTTTACAAGTCGATAAAATAGCTTTATGAAGTTATATCCAGGAGGAGTCACATAAAGTGGGGTTCAAATTAGTATATCAGAAAGTGCTGGTGGTAATATAAAGCTACAGCAAGTATATCTTGTTTGATGACAAGATGGATGTAAATTGATGGTATGAACTAGGCTATATGTACTTAAGGATCATGGTGAGGCAAGTTCAAGGTCACCACTATTTTGATAGTTCTTTATTGGTATTATAACTGCTATTTATACGAATACAAGGCTCATTGTCATCAGGTCATTCAAAGTTTCTAGAATTCAAACAAGAGTGTGACGTGCTCTATGTTTGTAATATCTTATAGCCATCAAAATATCCAACAAAACTCTAAGCTCACTGATTCTTTCAATATTTACGTAGAGTAGAAAGTTTTAAGGGTGTAAGTGACGAAAATCTTTCAGTAATTAAAAAAACTTTTTATTTTCTTGGACATTCAAAAAAATTCCCAAAGTTAATATTTTACAGCATTATTTTACTTTGGAGAAAAGCCTAACTCATAGTATTAAATAGAAATTCATAATTAATCTTACAATATAATATACCGGTAATATACTGATTAATATATATATATATATATCATAATAGTTAAAGTCTATGAGTAGGCTAGATAATAATATATACATATATAGCTTCAAATAAAAAGAGACTTGGTATAGCTCAAATTTTACATTTTTTAAAAATTATGTGGCAATATTTGAGTGTTTATGAAAATATTATTCAGAATAAAAGTTGTAGAGTGTAGAGCATACGCTGTCGTATCGAAATCATATATGTTAAGAACAACGCCTACACCGAGTCCATCCATGTTCCCAGCAGGTGGCACAACGCGTGGCGCCCGCTACAGTAGCTGGTTGATAAGTGTGATCTTCTACCTTCCTACGCACAAGTGCACGAACATGGAACGTTCCTGTCCAGACGTGTCTGCCTAACTTACGACAGTTAGCTATCTGCTGCAGTCTGTTGCGTGTGCGTTAAGACTGTGATGCATCCATGGTATCTTGTGTTATTTGTGGTAGACGTGACAGTGTATTGGAAATGGTCAGTAGAGGCGTTGATAGAGCTGTTCAGTACAGTTTGTTACGGGAGGGTGGGGTGAGCAAGCAGATTAAAGAAAATTATGTACGAGTGTAAGAATGTGAAAGACTACACCCAGCGATCACAAAAAAAGAAGAGGTAGAACTTTTTTAAAAGAACAATGCATATTTTGTGGCAAAGCAGCTGTTAAAGATTATAAACACCCAGATGAAAATATAATTGAAGCTCGCACTTTACCAGTTTTAAATAAAGTCAGAACACACGCCAGAGAGACGAGGATCGCTATCAAACAAATTGTTACCAGCATTTTTTCCGGCTGGATTATAGTTTGTTGGGTGATAGACAAAGAACCGATGGCCACCCTAAACATAAGCAGAAGAGTGAAACTGTTAGGAAGCTATGTGATTATATAGAAGAGCAGGAGGAATGTTAATTTAGTACTGCAGGTTTAGTCAAAATGATGCACACGTTAGAACCATCAACACCTCCATACAGCTAAAAACATTTGAAAAGAAAATTAATAGAACGTTATGACTATGACCGTTACAGAATTGGCATGTCAAAATAATGAGGTAGGTTTTTCAGGGCATAGAGACGCAATTTTAACTGAAAAATGGAAGGAAACCAAGCCGTTTGAAGAAACAGAACTGTACTACTGGTGGCTAGAATTATAGTTCTCGTCCTTATGATTGTAGATCTCACCCCACAGCTGAAAATATTGAATTGGGTGCTATAGTTTTAATACCAGAATCTCATTCAATGTTTTTAGATGAGATTAATTTACCTAAAAAGGCACAAACAATGCTTCCAAGTACAAACCAAAACCACAGGCTATAAAGCACTGAATAGTAGGGGCCACAAGGCCTCGATCATCCGCTTCCACAATTTTGTTTGGGCTAAGCATTCAACTAGATCGGAACAAGATTATTACTAGATAATTATTCTTTCAAACCTTGGATTTTAAAGTAATTATAAAGATACAATGTGGTATGAATCCTCAGTAATCCTGGATGCCAATTTTTAAGTTGACAATTCCTCCTATGTTCACATTTTTGATAATTCTGACGAAAATATCCGTACTCTAGATGGATACGGGACGTTTCATGTAATAGGAGGCTTAATGTGCGCTACCCCATTATCATCACTACCCATTGAACCATCATTTTCCAGGGATCTGATTTCTAGTGCGCTATCAAACATGGGCGGATTTAGCAAGTATTGACATAATTTAGTATAAGAAGCCAACAGGTACAGCTGGATTATCAACAGTTACAGTACAAGCTGTCAGTGCTCTACACCTACACATTGAAGCTGAACGTACACAAACTACTTGACTTTTAGATGTCCCATGATTGATTTATAACAAAAACATGCATTTTATTTTTTAGTTATTCACTAATAACCTTGCTAGGTTTATTCTGAATTTGAAGTGCAGCTGGAACTTATTTTATTTAAGTTAGAATATTATTGAAATAAATGTGGAATGCCTTGGAGCAATAAATTAAAATATATGTTCAGCTACATCACATAACAGCTGTAGTGGAACGAACTTTACCTGTGTAGTAAGGTTTAATGAGTTTGAAGTAAATGTTGGCAAGACTGTATGCCTCTTGTTTAGATAACTACACTAGTGTATTATATAGATGTTCTGTGGATGTAGTCTTTGTGTAGAATTATTGTGTTTCACAGTGTAGCGTTAAATTAGCGTTAAAATAAAGATTATTTCTTTTAATCGATGGAAATTAATGGGTCCATACTTCATCCCATAACAACAGCATTTAAATAGAGTGTATTATGAACAAACGTGCTGCTGTTATGTGGCCATGATCTTAACAGCTCAACCATTGTGAAGTGTATCAAATTTATGCCATCAATTACCAAGATAGTGGATGCTGTAGAAACACTATCTGGAATATCCTCAACAAATACAGAATAACATGTAGAACTATGAGAGAGTTTTATGAAAAGATATCAAGCTCGTGCTCGAAAAGTACTTGAATGACTAGAGCTACACAATCGTTTCCAGCTTGACATGAATTTAATTGTTTCTCTAAGCGTTGGGAACGTGGCAGACTCCAAAGTAAATTGCGATTCTTCCAAGAAAATTGGTCTCCAAACACAGATCTCTATTACTGGCAAACCATTTAATTCCATACATCTATAAATAAAGGATATTGTTGTTAATTTTGCTACAGAGCAAAAGGGAATTCGCATTAGAGAATATATCGTTGAGATTAATTATATTCGGCTATTTCACCATATGGGGTGTGTAGTTAGATCTGACGAAAAGTTAGAAGCAGCTCTCCACTTTGAACTAGCAGCCTGACCACCTAACCTCTTCAATGATTGTTCTATAAGAAGAGCTGGGAAGGCGAAATTGACTCCTATGCTAGAGAGTTACTGCTGACCAGCAAATTGTTTGCCGGATAACGTCTGAAATGTTACTTGTACTATTGATGGAGGTCACTTGTTGCATAAATATATGTGGCAA
Organism: Timema genevievae; assembly: GCA_902155825.1. Classification (NCBI taxonomy): domain Eukaryota; kingdom Metazoa; phylum Arthropoda; class Insecta; order Phasmatodea; family Timematidae; genus Timema; species Timema genevievae. The sequence continues at coordinate 55,856 of CABFWO010004800.1, forward strand.
CGACATGGACGATATAAGGAAATAGTGAGTAAGTATGTGTCATATGTAACCGATCAAAACGAATTACCCAACGTGACTGTTGTGTTTGATGGATATGGCAAACCTCCAACAAAAGACTGTGAACACGATCGTCAAGGCCACTCAACTGAGGTACTGGTCGAGGAGAACTCTTATGCAGCTTTATCTCAGGGAGATTTTCCGGCCAATCAAAACAATAAATGCAGACTCATATAATTGCCATTCAAACATTTGAAGTCTAGGGAAGTTAAAGTTCTCCAAATTGAAACAGATGCTAACACACTGATAGTTTCTAATGAAAAGAAAGAGGCAGAATATGGAAATACATCAGCGATTGCAAGAGAACTAGTTATTCTTATCACATTAGCTGGATCATATACTGTAATGATACTGATTTGGACCGCTTTCATATATTTAAAAAGTCGTTGATGAAGGTATTTTTCTTCAATAAACTTTATGTGAATTATCCTTTCAAGACCTCATACATGGAGAATCACGCGCTTTTCAGAAATAATTTAAAATTATTGCACCATTAAAACTTATTTTTTTCTTTTAAAATTTAACTCTGTAGTATTTAACAAACAAGCAAGTGACGTTAGCTCCCTATACCAAATAGAAAGCTAGCCTTCAAGACACCTGTCGCAGGGATGCTTTCAATTAGTTGGTTTCGACACTGGTCACGAGAGATCCAAGGGGCAAGAGGTATATCATATATGTGCTGTTTGTGCGTATGAACACACAGAGTGCCGGTGACAAAAAACCTAGGGTAGTCACATAAATCCAAACAGTGCCGGTAGGAAAAATAGTAATAATGTAACTCAACAGAGAAAAATATTAAGAGTGCTGGCGACATAAACCTAGAGAACGTGTAATATCACGACAGTACTACTAACTTAAATATAAAGAGTACACAGAAAATAATCTGTAGTTCAAGTAAAACTGTAATAATTTTACATAATATCTTTGTACTGAAGATAAAATCACTTCAATAAATCGTGTGCAACATAAACAGTTGTATTTATTCAAGTAAAATATTATAATAATTGGTGCTCGATCACGGGGCTATAATTACCAATTATCACCAATTAAATCGTAACACTTCAATACGTTCATGCTAAGACCAAGTAAAGGCAATCGTCCCCAAGAAATATTCTATAGTAAATTATTGCAAGATGCTTTGGGTGAGATTTAAAACTATTTACTATTCATACATGCATTTACGGGATGTTACAGCATATCCACTATATATATATTTATGCCAAGGGTAAGCTAAAAGCCTTTGATAAACTGAAACGTGATGGAAATATACAGAGTAGTGGTCATATTTAATCACAGTCCTGTGCCATATCAAGATATTATCAAAGCTAGAGAAGCGTTTATGTGTGTGTTGTATGGTGGAAAATGTACATATACACTCAATTAGTTGCGTTACAAAATGTGTGAGGAGTATTGCCAAACAACAAATATATACCAAGCTCAGACTAGAATCACTTTCTCCCATTTCAGATGCGGCAAGACAACACACACTCCGTGTTTACCTTCAAGTACAACTTTGGAGACATATGAAACTGGATCCACTGGAGTGGGGATGGAAAACAAACAATGGCTAATTTAAACCTATTCCAACCTTACAAGATCCAGCACCATAACATCTTTTGTGACTGCTGTCTTGCAACTGTTAAAAAGGATGTGATAGCCGGAGTTGGGAATGTTTAAGAAATAGCCTGAAACGTTGCAACATGTATTGCTATTGTTCTTGCTATGGTTGAACCAACCGTTTACAAACCATAGATGAAAGCGAAACTAATGAAGTCAATTTGGGGCCAGAAAAAAACTTTTGATTAAAATATGGAGATATTTTTAACAGGTATAATAAAACATTCCTTAATCTTTTAGTATATTTTAAATTAATCAAGTACTGTTGATTTCGAACATCACAGTGTGACCCCACCGATGACACTTTGTACACTGAGCCCATTTTTCACCATGTTTGTTATTGGAGAACCATTTATCACACACAAAACACTGAGCATCTTCATCATTTTCACCGTCTTCATCATCCGTTTCTACAAAACTCAGGTGGTCATCTTCGTCTTCTGATGATGAGGAGGAAACCGTGCTCCGTTTATCGCAACGTTTCTGTGATCCTAGCTTACCCCTCTTTTCTCGCTTACCTCTGTAATGTAATTGATTTGACCATAAGGAGTATTTGAAAGCATTGACCATATTATCGTTCTAATTATTTATATATTCAAAACATTTT